>JASANH010001716.1:0-42165 GCA_030248295.1 Mesodorylaimus sp. YZB2_4
TATTGTTCTGAGAAATCGACATGACTGGACGAGGATCGCCTACATACAGAAAGGCCCTCCTCAATCGGCCCGTCAGGTAATGATCCTCGCTCCGACTGACGAGTGTGGCCGACCCTACTCTGCATGAGTCTTCGTAGTGTTGGCGTAGTGGCTTTTGTAGAATAAGCTAACGTCGACACTCAGGCTGCGTGACTGTGATCATACCTGACCCCTTACACCACGCCCGGCAGTCCCGTACTACCATAAGAGGACACCGGTTTCAGCAGAGACCCCTTGAGAGTATGCTAATCCAAGTCCCACCACAGGCCCTCCAAATGGGTTCGACAAATAGAAGGTTAGCCTCACGAATTTAGACTAAAGCAAGCTTGCTTATCGTTAGTCCAAACTGGATCGAGTGAATGTAGAACATACACTATGAGGACAACTGGCGATCATTCATCGAAGTTCGGGACCAGGCTTCGTGCGCCTCGCCTGTAATCTTGATATTCCATCATCCAATCGGCGTTGCACACTTGCGCAAGGTCGCGCCAATTCAAAATTCATCACAAAAGGCCCTCCTTAATGGCGGGAAACTTGAAAATTAGTGAGACAGGCTGGATCAGACTGTTGACGAGCTGCTAATCTGGAATGTTCGCACCCAACTCGTCTCATAATTTCCGTTAAATTTTTTTCTTATCCACCGGAGGGGGAACTTCGTCAGGTGTCTACTCATTTTAGCCAGAACCCGAAGCCATTCTTGACCTTCTGTGCGTGATCATGTTTGCCAGCAATGCAAACGTGTCACATTCTCAGCCAGCCACGCCTGCACCCAAGCCAAATGTGCATTGAAAGTAGGCTCTGTGCGGGTGTTACCTTGTATAGTATCATTCGACTACGAGAACTCGCATCGCTATGTGGCCCCTGGAATCCCTGTGCTTCACCCTCCTGATCAATACCCGCGGCCAACTCATCAATGGCGAATCGTTGAACGTCGATTTGTACATCGGAAATCTCAGAACTCAAATAAACAACAACGATATCGTGGCCATCAAGAAAGTTTTTCTCGAAGGTCTTCCCAGATTGTTTAAAATAGGCGAAGAAAGCACTCGTATTTCTTTCGGGTATCAAATTCAAGAAAACGGTAGGAGCTATAAGTATGTGTTGGGAAACCCCACTGGAAGCATGTCGGCTGTTGAGAAGATCTTAAAAGACTAGATTTTACGCTTTATTCAAGCGGTAGTTTTTGCACAATAGATTCAATGAATTCTTTAGTCTTCGAAGGAAATCCATCGAGGCTGAGAATTTTTCTTCTTCTTTCTACGGAAGAACCATTTGATCTTTCAGAAAATCCAAATGCTAGAATCAGAATGCAAGAACTGCTTGACGCTGGCTTTCTGATTTTCTGCATATACCCAGGCGGGAAGCTGGAAGATGTTCCGCCAGATTTCGTTGGTGGAAACAAAGACCACTTGTTCCCCTTGCCCGAAGATTTTCCGAGCAGTTTCACCGTCGATTTTTAGAAATCAGTGGAAGAAAAATGGGAGCGTGAGTTGTGCAATCTCGAAGAAGCCTGTTTCTACAAGAGCAATGATCAAAGCGAATGCAGCAATGATCTGTTTTCGACAGCTCCGCTAAACATTTCAGATTTGGCTGGGGACTGCACGAAAGTGGGGCCCAGCCATTCCATTGATAGACACCCGTGCAATGCAGCCGAGTGCGAGACAATGTGCAGCAACATGTGGCCATGGTCAGGACCAACCCCCGACTGCAGCTCCATTTGTGGCCCAACCCAAGTGACTCGAAACGGCCCTGTTCCCTTGAAGAATCTCGAGTTTTGTCCCCTGTTTTACAAATGTCCCGGGTGCACTGGACGTGGATCTGGTGTGATCATTCCACCACAAAGTTTATACTTTTGGGGGCTACTAGCATCAGGCATTTTCTGCCATCACTTGATTTAACTGATCCGCAACAAAATTATTTTTCCCAGAAAAACATAAAAAAAACTATAAAAACGAATTTCCACGATTTTCAATTCGCCTTTAAGACAAATCTTGTTTTGGTGGTGCTGTCAGGACACTGGGTAATAATTTATAAGACTTGGAGAAAACTAAAAAGTTTTAATCAGTTATTTTTAAAAAATCATTTGAGCAGAGTTAATTTTCAAGCCATTTTTCGTTTTTTTTGGTTTATATAAAAAAAAGTGGTTTTTATAAAGGAATTTGACATGGCGGCGCTTGTTTTTCAATAAACTGAATCGGGATACTGCAGACTATTGTTACATGATATGGGAAAATACAGATTAGTTTTTTAAAATTTTGTGGGCCTTAGCCCGTTTTTGTCTCTAGCCAGCCAGCAGTCAAACTTTGATGCGGTTGGGTAAACCTAAAAGGCGCTCCCGCTCCCAATTACTGAATGCCAGTCCCTATATGTTCGTGTTTCACATCCCGCTCCTTTGCACACTTCCACGATGAGGGGAAACTGACCAATGTCCATTGGACGGGTGAAAAAAGTGGACATGGCCAGGGCGATGGACCAGGATCGACCGATCCGACCCTAGGCCTGGATACTGATCCGATCTGATCCGACTGATCCGCTTCAAAAAATTAAAGATTGGTGGGGATGATGTGACCAACCTGCTGTGTTTCATCGCCTGTCTTCTTCTATCAGACCACTCCAAAGGACATGGGAGAATTAACCAGCGACTAATTCGGGATTAAATGCTGATTTGAGAGAAAAAACTGGATTTTCTCATCATAGCTTGCCACACTTTATCGTGCTCAAGCAGATTCAGTGGAAAAAATTTTGGTTTTGATCCGGCTGATCCAGCTGTCGGATCGGATCGGTGGATCGGTCGATGCTGGCCGATGAACGATGCCATCTCCACGAAGACATTTGCATGCCTCCACTGAGAGCCAGGTCCAGCTTACGACTACTACAGGACTTATACTTGGCGCATTGATTCACAAAAAATGACATATTTGACTTGACACAGCACCTACTTTTTCAATCATTAGCATATGCTCCCACCAATCATACATATATATATCTCAAAGCAATCATAGGTGCACGTTTGTCGAGCTTGCTCATCTGTATAGCTGGTCCAGCTCACGACTACTACAGGACTTATACTTCGCGCACTGATTCACAAAAAAATGACATATTTGACTTGACACAGCACCTACTTTTTCAATCATTAGCATATGCTCCCACCAATCATACATATACTGTATATATCTCAAAACAATCATAGGTGCACGTTTGTCGAGCTTGCTCATCTGTATAGCTGGTCCAGCTCACGACTACTACAGGACTTATACTTCGCGCACTGATTCACAAAAAAATGACATATTTGACTTGACACAGCACCTACTTTTTCAATCATTAGCATATGCTCCCACCAATCATACATATATATATCTCAAAGCAATCATAGGTGCACGTTTGTCGAGCTTGCTCATCTGTATAGCTGGTCCAGCTCACGACTACTACATAACTTATTTTTCGCGCACTGATTCACAAAAAAATGACATATTTGACTTGACACAGCACCTACTTTTTCAATCATTAGCATATGCTCCCACCAATCATACAGATATAGATCTGGAAATAATGATAGGTGCACGTTTTTCGACCTTGCTTATCTGTATAGCTGTTCCAGCTCACGACTACTACACGACTTATACTTGGCGCGCTGATTCACACAAAAATGACATATTTGACTTGACACAGCACCTACTTTTCCAATCATCAGCATATGCCCCCACGTACCATACAGATATAAATCTTGTAGCAATTATAGCTTCAGATTTTCAAGCTTGCTTGCCCTTAGTGAAATTTGAGATGAAAAATTTGTGGGACAAAAAGGACAGGCACCACCCCCGGACGAGGGGCACCCTCCAAGTATGGTTTGGGTCAACATCGACCGACTGAAGAAGTTCAGGGCACGGCCCCCGTTCTAATCCAATCAAGGAGTCTAGACCCTCTGGTGCGGCACCCTACAACCTTCGAAGCCGCGCTAAACAATATTTGCCAAAAGAGTAGTGGTAGCTGACGTTAGCGGATGAGTTGAAGCAAGAGAGGGAGGAGATGTAACATGATGATGATCTGCGTCGAAATGGCAAAACAAAAAAACAACAAACCAACAGTTCATTGTCAGGTATTATGAAGTGTGATGAGTAATCTTGTCTGGCATTTGGGGCATGCTATTTGTAATGGGTGGCAACGAAGGTTTCCTGACACCTGGTCTGGTAACCTTCGTTTAGCATTTCATTTACTAGGATTTTTCATTGCATTTTACGTTCGTATTGTCTGATTATGAAATGTCTTCAATGACTGTTTGGGTAGAAAATGGCATACTGAATTTACAGTATATGTTATTGGTTAAATGTGCCGCGACCTTTGTTTTCACATCGTGATGCAAATGAGTTCGCTATATAAGCAATGGTATGTTCAGGTTTGTGGTCGGATGCCTTATAAGTAAATGGTGAGTAGAGCTCGGAAGCCGTCGCTTTAGTGGCTCTGTTACATTTATTTGGATTTTTTCAATATTAAGGAAAAGAAACCTGTGATTTTTTATCTTATGTGCGGTTAGTTGGAGGTATGATAAGGGTATATTGTGAACAGTTACATTAAACTTATTAAAAGTTGAAAAAATTTTAATCACGAACTTTTTTCGTCCGAAAAATGTCGCTGAAGCTGGACCAGAGAAAGTTATCGAGTTTCCCCGGATGCTTTAGAGTATTCTGTATAATATCGAGCTCGTGTCGTCCACCAACCAGATCTTTCATGGTCGTAAGTCTTTTGTTGAAAGTATGGGCTCGCTCTTTTTCTCGCGCATCTTTACGAGCATCTTTAGGAGCTTTGCGTGAAATTTAAATTGACACATTGTTGTCATTCGCTTATTGGGAGTATAGAACGCGTGCAGGAGGCGTGCAACTAACGACTGGTTTTCCTACATGAGGGCGCAGACAGACATAAAACCGGTTTATGTCACAAATCGTGCGGGAAGGATAATTCACATTCCGATGGAAGCATTCTCAAGGCCATAATACAGTAGGGTGAACCACACGTATTCCTCAGATGTGCTGTTCTTGGTTTGCCGAGGTTTGATGTATTCATGCTGATGTGTCTTGGCAGACTTATCTGTTTTCCTGTGACTTTTAAAAGGGGTAGACCTGAAGTGTTGACCACACCTGATGTAGCTTTGCATGATCACGACGCACGGACAGAGCACTCCAACCAAGGACAGCTAAAACTGCGTCAAGCTACATCTATAGTCTCGCGACAGCGACAGCGACAAAAATTCGTTTCTGTCCCAGCGACAAGTTGTTCCAAGGAGGCGTGTCTTGGAATGGACCTGGGAATGGATTTTGTTGCGCTCTATCGATTTTTTCTTGAAGTATGTGCTAAAAGCTGTAACGGCCGCAAGGGCCAATAATACATTTATTGATCGGATCGATTTGCCGCAGAATTCGTATTATCGATCCATCCATTTATATAACTGTGCTGTCTTTTGATAATGGAAAGACAAAGGCTATTGGATGCTCGCAAAAGACGCGCTCGAAAAGCGCTTCTTGCATTTAATTTTTTTATCGATGGCTTATTCGTATTTATTTTTACAATGGTCAAAGAAGGCTCGTATTCGAAAGGAGTACGTGCGCGAAATCAATATCGAGCGCCCTCTGAGTAGGCGAATTTAATTCGTTAGTTCGAGATTTTTATCAATATGAAGATGGCGATGGTCACAGAGAATATTTTCGCATGGATAAGGATAAATTATATGAGTTACTTCAACGAGTGAAGCCAAAATTATTCCCCTCGGGAAATCATCGATGGCCGATTTGTGAAGCATTCCGGCTATCATTTACTTTGAAAATTCTCGCTAGTGGCGATTCCATTAGAAGTGCGGCAAGGTCGTACAGGATCGGTTATCAGACGGCATATGACATCATTTACGAGATGTGTGCTGCCTTATGGGATGTGTTTCAACTAGAATTTTCGGCCATGCCAGCGGAACACGGTTGGCGCGAAATCGTGGTTCGCTTTCGGGACCGTTGGCAATTTCCGCTCTGTCTTGGCGCAATTGATGGAAAACATATTCTTATCAAGAAACCGCCTGGAGCTAGTAGCTCTTATTTCAACTACAAGTTGGAACCACTCTATCGTTCTCATGGCTGTGGCTGATGCTGACTATTCCTTTGTCTATGTCGATATTGGAGCGTATGGGCGGAATTCAGACGGCGGAGTATTTTCGCACTGTAATTTCGGCAAGGCCTTGTTAGCAAGTTCGGGTAATCCTTTATCGACTCCTGGCTTTCACGAACTGCCAGGATCTTCAGTGGTATGCCCTCATGGTGACGATGCATTTCCTTTGAACGGACATCTATTAAAACCTTACGGTGGACGTTATCGCACAAGAGATGAGCGTATTTTTGATTATCGAGCTCGAGGAGTAGTAGAAAACGCTTTTGGAATTATGGTTTCACGATTTCGTATCTTACATCAGCCGATTGGGGGACTGCCAAACAATGTGGTAAAAATTGTTCAGGATATTATAATATTGCATTTTTTTTAAAAAAAGACTGGGGCTTCGTCGTCTTCACGTGCTCGATATATGCCTCCATATATGCTGGATTACGTTGACGAGGAGACTGAAGAAATGCATTAAGGTGGCTGGCGCCACGACCAGCCGGCGGATAGTGCCTTGCAAAATGTCTCGCTGTGCAACAATTGATCTGCATTTGAAAAGCAGGTTCACGATAGATTAAGAAAATATTTCCAGACTGCAGAAGGAAGCCTCCCTTGGCAAGATCGCCGATTCAGCGTATTAAACACATAAATTTTAAGAAGGTTTCTGCACATAGGCAAGTTCCTGTACCTGTACTGTACTGACTTAGTTGACGTTCTTGTCTGGTTTTTTATCTCGTAAATGCAAAGCCTGTAACGTGACGTTCTTGTTGATGCAATATTGTTTTAATTTTTCCCACAAAAATCAAATCAGTAAATGACTGCATCATCTTTAAGTGCAAGCCGAGAACGGCAATGACGCGATAGAAAGCTCACCTGACAATCGACATGCTGCACCTATACTAGCGGACTAAGATAGCCAAGAACGGCAAAAAAAGGTGAGTGATCAGCCCACTTAATCGTCATGGTCATTGACGTCTTCATGAATGATGTCAAACACCACCCTACGAATTTTCGCCCGCATTCGACGTTGTTTATTTGGGGACATGTTCGCCAGTTCTGGAGCGATTAACTGGCCTAAAAACTCAGGGTTTGTGGTATGCTGTAATACAAGATCGCACACGAGGGACTGTTGTGTCCAAAAAACTGTTCATACTTGTTAATTTCTAACATATGTCGATTTTTTAAAGCTTTTGACTTCCAATTTTGAGAATATATATTAGTTACAAGAAATATATGATTGATAACATTACTGACAGAAAATTTTCATGTGTCTGCCAAACTACCATAGCTTGATGGCTATTATGCCTATATATACATATGCCATGGAGTTTGATGGCCTCAACCCTCCCACAACAATTTGAGAAATTGAACTTTCTCTGAAATTGTCATAACAAGATTTTTCTTAAATATTTCGATTTCGTCCCAATCAGACAGGCACTTTTATCTTGTATTTTTGGCCCTTAATTAGCATGTATCGGCCGAATATGCTGTAGGACAGTGATTCCTCTGCTCCTAACATCAGATTACTCTTATGAGATAATCAGATAGATCGTCAGTCCAGATCAGATCATCAGACAACAGATCATCCTTTGCGTTTCGTTTTGTAGCTAAGAAAAGTTACCACGAAGACTCTACGAGATGATCGAATCAAACACGGATTCTTAGCGGAGGCCGAACTGACGTGGACGCACAATAACGAATTAGCACTTCCAGGTAGGCAAATCATTTGCACTAACGATAGGCTGGGTTCAGGCATCGGGTTAGGCTGTAAGGTACCATCTGATCCGTCTTGGCCTGTCCAATTCTAGGAGTGGGAGGACAGTTAGCGTGGGTTATTTTATGGTCGGGCATGTTTAGGCCTGTATCGATTGTTGATTAAATCAAGTTTTTACAGGTACTCGGGACCGATGATCGAAGAGAAGCTGTATGCCAAAAAAGTGCTTTAGGAAGAGTAGGGGTCAGCAGCTTCCGATTTGCGAAGTCGCTGTGATTTGTGAACGATTCAATCTGTCTTTTTTAGTGCCTGTGGCAACGGACAGCAGCGACAGTACAATTCGCATTGTGGAGGCGGGCAATGACGCATTGGATCCTATCAGTAAGTAAATGTCCCCCTTTCCTGCTCACCATTCCATACCTACCTTGCTATATCGTGATTTCAGCGGCTACATTAGTTGACGTAATCGCTGCTGCAACTAGGATAACCAATGCTTGTACAAACACTGATCCCAATGTGCCCAGTGATCCCGCCTCTTGCCAGTCACTGACAAGCGAACAGAAATCAGCGCTCGAAGCAAACGAATATGAGAATTATCAACGACTCAAGGAATAAAACGATCGATCAGTTCAAGAACGGGTCAGTATATGAAAGGAAATCAACGCATTGATTAATTAATCAGCAAAGAAATCAGAAGAAATTGATCATATACGCTGCGAAAATAATCGTCTCAGGAAGGTCAACGAGACATTGAATGCTAAATTGAGGTCACTAGCCGAGGATGCGGATATTGCGAGCCATCTCATCGCAGAAAATGCTGCCTTGAAACAGAAACTTGGCGGGCGATCGGCATTGAAAAAAAAACATGTGAAACGGGAACTCGAGTTTCTGCCTATTTCGGAACGGCCCAGTGAGGAGCGAAGTCATTAGCGCCGCCTCAGATATCTGAAAGTGAACCATTCAACGTCCTGCTAGATACGTGATGGCTTTTGCATGTGCAGTACAAATGTGTATGTGTGTATGTTTGTTTGTTAGGAGATGTGCTGCGGTTTATGATAAGCAAAGTTCTCTTATTGGAAAATTCTCTGCACAATACAAGACACCTACAAATGAAAAATACCCAACTTACCAAGGCCTTTGCTGGTAATGGGCGATTTGCAAATATATAATCCATGCCACTATTCTCCAGCAGACTATTTTCTTTACAGAAGCGTTTTCCAGTAACAATGAGGTGAATAAATCACAGTCGCACCTGTGACTGTAATTCAGTCACCAATCCAGTAACAATTCAGTAAAAATAAATTGACTGAGTTACGGTTGCAGTCACTGCTCGAGAGCCTGATAACACAGTCACTGCGCGGAAAAAAATAAAGAAAGCTAGTCTCGTCTCGGCCAGTACACTACCAAAGGTGAGACTGAAAAAAACCCTTCAGGTTTTTTTGATCGCCTAAAACTGTTTCCCAGCAAGCTTTTGATCCTGATTATAACAGCAGTTTCGCCACCAGCAGTCCCCATAATAGTGCAGAGATGTTTCAGCTGGCTGCTTCGCAAAGCTTCTCGCTCATCGAATTCATTGCTTGCTTCTTGCACAAATCAAATTTTTTGGTCTTGAAAAAATTGAGCCGCGCATTCCTAACTAGAGATTGTCATCGTGATCGGAATCAAAAAATTGAAAGATCTTTTTTAGTTAGCCAGGACGCTGAGATCACATTGGTGAAGGACGGCGAAGACACGCCGATTTACGCCTAAGCTGACGGCACGTTCAAGGAAGTGGTCATGGAAGCTACGTACACGCTTTTGAAAGACGACGAGGTGGATGGTGACGCCAGTCAAATGATTTTGGGCTGTATTCAACCATTTTCTCAAATTACAACTCAGTAAGGAAACAGCGATTATCGTTTCCCGCAAATGATTTTGGGCTGTATTTAACCATACTCTCAAATCACAACTCAGTAAGGAAACATCGATTATCGTTTCCCGCTAAATGTAGGATGGGATGATACAAATTTTATTTGTTTCAGAGCCAGCAGCGCCTGACGGTGCGTCGGCCAATCACCGCTGAGTTCGACGGCGGCCGCTGATCCCGTACCAATTCGACTCAAGAATTCTATTGGACCACTCGCACAGAACAACCACGCGGTCCCAGCGGTCAATATATTAGTAATCGCCCGTTACGACACCTGCTGAGAGGCAGCATCGAGCAGAAAAAAGAAGATACTCCACTAATAGTTCGAATCGGAATGGAATAGAATTCGAATGGAATAGCAGCAAACGCTTGGTTGCCTCTGAAAGGGAAGGCGTATCCCAGATCTCAATCGCCTTAGCACCGCAAAATGTCAAGGACATTGAGACCGTCAATGCAGTGGCCACTAAAATGGCTTCAGCTGTTGACTGTCTGCGATCGTGGGGATCGAACGGCTTACGCATCTACACACATACTGGCTTCGCCGTTTGCGACTCGAACGCGAGCAACTGTTAGCATTGGTTTTTTAAATATAATGGTTTCGTCTAATTGTTTGTTCCTTTCAGCGTTCGCGTATTGGTCAGACATTTCGCGCAAGAAATATTCGTTTTTTGACACCACCAAAGCCAAAACCTACGTCGGAAAATGCAACCGCTGATACTGATTCAGAAGACCAAAGCGCCGAGCTTGTGGGTAATTACTTCGACGATGGCTGCATACTCGCTTATAATGCGCCCCTTTCATTTAGGCAGCAAACGAAAAAAATCAGCAACTTCAGCTGAAGTAGCGTTAGAACACATCAAAAAAGTCCGCCGAGACGCTCAGAAAGTCATGGCGACGATCAGTAACGCGCTCGAGAAAATATTATCCACTTCGCTGAGCGAACAAAACCTCGAATCACTTGGCAAGCAAATGAGGGGTAAGTTGAGCCCTGCTTCACGCAATTTCATGGCCCCCGCTCAATTTAGTCCCTAGAGGCCTGACCAGATCGGGATTAAAACTCTGATCCAGTCTTATGATGCGACTTCCCATTGTTCAGGAGGTGCCAAACCCCCTCCCCCCAGGTTTCGGTGAACCCCTTAGAATGATTTGTTTTTTTTGCGTTTCAGACGACTTGGATACCTTGACTCGCCAGTTCCAATATTGTTTGGAATTCGCTGTTGAACCCGTTCAATGCGAGAGATGTGCTGCGGCCGTCGGATGTAAAACCTGCGCGGAAGGAAACTGGTTGAAGAATGTTGGCGATTACAAGCGTGCTGAAGAGTGGACGCGCCCAGTATGTTTCAAAAATTGGTTCGATTTAACGGTCGATGCTGACAGATGCGAATTCATGCCAGTTTGGATCAATTACGACTTGATCCAAGACTACAACAAACATCGAGAATTGCTTAGTGCTAATGATTCAGACGGAGAAGACAGCGGCGAAAGCGGCAGCCCATGAACCGAAAGAGCTGCATAGATTGGCGAGATAACGTTATATAGATTTTTTGTTCCTGCTCATGTATCTTAAGAATAGCTGACGACGACATTTCTAAGAGTTCTGAAGTCGACAGTAAAAACTTTGTTTCGGCAGTATCTCGATACTTCGTTTAACGCCTGGTTATACCGACTATCTGTCAATTTAATTATCAATCTGTGTCAATCGCAACGGAAGCAGGTTTTTTAGGAAGGTATAATTAAATTAGAGCGATTGTGTCACAATCATGTAAGTACTCAAGTACATAATTGAATGGGGAAGAGCATAGAACAAGGAACGAGTACAGTTTCTCATACTCGCTTTCACTTCGCAAATAACCTAATGCGCCTATCAAAGGTACTGCGAGTGAGCGGGCGAGTAAATCATCCGCTGGTCTGCGGCGGCGATCGCGGCGGCGATGTCTGTGCATCTGCTACGCCCAAAAAAAAAGAAAGCAATCATTGCTAAAATGAAGGGCTTAAACCTATTGTCCCCGTTTCAAACCCTAACTGACTCATGTCCTAGATTCAACTCGTGCATCCCAGTACTTAGCTCTCGTCCTTGCTCCATCGTCGTTGCTGCCACGCGCGGTTGCTGGTGACAGTTCCTTCCAGCGTCCCGGTTTCTTTGGTCACGACTGGCGCCTGAGTGAGTTCATGCAGTGCCCGGCTGCCGGCAGTTTCGTCGGATATGGTCTGTCTTCTTACACAGCGAACATATTATACGACCATCCGTTGCCCATTGTAGATTTTGCGTGCGTTGCCCATTTCGCCCGCCGGCCGCCATTCGCCCAACCTGCCCGGGCTGGAACTGCCTTTGACGAGAACCAAATGAGGGTGGTGAGGGTCGATAGCGTGGCTCGGTTTTCGGTTTAAATAATTGTGTCGGTGCGTGCAAGCCATGTGCGCTGTGATATCGATCATCATCTAATGTTTCAAAAGCCAAATTCTGAGTCTTATCGTCAATGTACATATTCAGAACTGGTGTTGCTCTGGAATAATGTGCTATCGGATGTCGCCTGGGGAACGTATGGTTGGTTTTACAGTACTCGGCATTTACTCGTAAATTTCTTGTGTTTTGTGTTTTGTTTTTATTACCATGTCTTTTATCCTCGTGTGCACTTTTGCGGTATGATCAAAAGTAAAGATTCAAATCGATTTCATATTTTTCCCTCGACATTCAGGCGCTGAAGAAAAATACCATCTAATATCTCGAAGGGTTAAAGTACACAGGCGCTCGATCCAAGGTGCCCTCTATGTAGAAACAAGGTGACCCACAATGGTACACTAACGATAGGTGCGTCACAAAACCTATGAAAGGTTCAAGGGAATTGTTGATACATATGTACTGTATAGAGGGTCATGTCGTAGCGAACGTCACAATGTGATGGCCGAACAAAACGCTACGTGAGTTTTACGTTAAGAAGTTTTGTTAGTAATTTTAATAAAAGGAGACCTTGGCATTGTTCATGTTCTACCGAGGAGAAATGCGCCCTTGTCGGGCAGTGGTGCCAGAACCAATCTTAGGCAACACGTGGTGGCTGGCAAGCGTTTAGTTAGATGAGCGCCTAGCCTTATCATGACTGCTTTTTTCATTTTTAAATCATACGTCATATCCGTAGTGCTTTTTGGTGTATTGGCATCACGAGGTAATGTACATATGACTTTTGCAGACCCTTTCAAGATCTCGATAAGTAGAGTCTCTATTTGAATTTACGGAGCGATAAATTTGCAATCCTTCAGATATCATTGTGGAAAAATTAGGAAATACTGTGCCTTTTGAGTGATGGGAAGGAAATTTTATTATGTATTGTATATAACTTCATTTTGTATGTATTTTGCAGAAAACTTTACACAAGATAACTAAAGCTTGGTATGATGAGCTGAAACCCCTTCTAAAAACTAAGTAGCTATTTGAATTTTTCAAAAAATATCTTGGATCTTTAATCCATTAAATATATTTTCTAGTGGAGGTGAACCGACAGCATTCCAACCCCCCCCCCCAGACTGTCTCACTTGTGATTCAGAGTTAAGGATATCTCAGGAAAACATATTGTCTATCCAGATTAGCGATCTCTATCTTTGCCTGTCAAAGATATGAAGGTACGAAAAATCTTGTTCAATATTTCGAAACACAGTTCGTATTGCGGTCATGGTTTTGACCGTCTTCAAACTGGTGCATGCCACTGTGTGTGACTGACAATTAGCCTGCTAAGTTCTCCGCATGGCGCTGAAAAGACGAGTCGTGGAGGCGAGACAGAAGCACACTTCGCATCAACCTCAGCGCCTAGTGAAACATCATCGCGACGGTTGGGCTTCATTTCCGCCTTTTATAAGCACACTGCAGGCTCGAACGTGCCCCTTGGTGCACAGAGGGAGAGTATGACTTATTTCTTTTGCTGGGAAACCGCTATCCCTCCGTTTGATGGTTCACCCGCTGGTGAAGTCGCGAATAAAGTCGCAATCTTAGAATATCGCTGTCAAGCCCCCTTCCGAAAAAAGTGGGAATTGATAAAAAAACTAAGAGGGAAAATTAAGGGGTGAGTGGCCCAAAGGAGAAAAAATCCGTCGGTCTTTATGCATGCATGAAGACCTGCATTCCCACGTTTACATTCTGCGTAACTTCCAAGAATGTCAGATTAATTCCAAGATGTGACTGACCCAATTTTCTATTTTTTTTTCGAGGGGGGGGAGGGGGGTTGGGTCCGTGTGCCTTCCCAGTTCCCCACGGGACTTTCCTGCCATTTTGTCAATAGCCGGCCAGCAGTCTTGATACGATAAGCAAGGCCGTGAGGTGAACAGCTCTCACAGCAGTTCCCCTCTGTGTGTCTCCACTAGAAGCACCTCCACATGAGGGCATCCGGTGCCAGCATCAGCATCCCAGGATAATACTGGGCGAGAAGAGGGACCTTCCCGACTGGTGTTTTAAAACCAGTTTCCTGATTCTTTACTCGTTCGGCATCCGAGTCGCCCAATGCCAGGTGGGCAAGGCCAGCGACAGACTTACTAAACGGCCGTCCTCAGCCGCAACAGAATTGCGGCCTCCCGGTCAGGGTTGTTGGCCCAAACAATGTGTGACCAACGCCTTAACTAAGTGAGCCAACGCGGCTTCCTCGGAGTAATTTCTGCGTAGGAGTCCATTTCCAAGTTCTTGGCAACTCTGCTTAAGAGTATCTTAGCACATTGCCCCCATCTATCGTCGCCATCGTTCGAAAAAAATGCGCAATAATTTATTCTCTAGCTCAAGCTGCGTGTATTGCGTACAAGCCAGTTTCGTATGCGCACATGCGCACACTGGTTAGAATGCGTATGCGTATGCGTATGCGTATACGCATATAAATTTCAATGCGTAAACGCAAACTTTGCGTATGAGTATTTTGTACGCAAGCAACTGTACTTGCTAGCACACAAGCTTACTGTAAAGTCGGCTTCTTACCCTATAACACCATCCAGGCCAGCTATGCCCCAGTAATTGCCCTTATTATTGCAATTTCTCAACAAAAACCTTGCCAGTCGCTCGAGTGCGGCATTGCGCTTAGGCCTGCCTGGAATTGAGCTGGGGGCAGTTTCACAATGCGGTCCTAGGTTTGGGACAGGTACGGACTTAGGACACTACTTAGGACGGCAACTTGGGACTACGCTAAGACACCAATTTAGGACGTTTCATAACAGCTGTCTTAGAGGTGTCTTATCTGTAGATTTGGGCGCATCCTAAGACATGACATTTCTTGTTTTACAATGAAAAATAGGTGACTTCGAACACTTTTCAGACCAAAAAACTAAAAGCGGGGAGCAATCCGAGCACCCATTACTAATCGAAAATCCGTAAGATTTCTCAACTAAATGTCCTGTAAAGTGATTATTCTTTGATCAGACCTGCGGAAATGGCGTCGATAAGTACATCTCCGAAAAAAGTGGCGAAACCAGATAAGGGAAACGCCTCAATGGCTCAGAAACGACGACCAAATTTTAATTCGGTCGAAAAAGAAACATTATTGCGGGCGTACAAGGAGCACAAACAGCTGTTCGATAATCCATCTGAGACGGACAATTTTAAGAGGAAGTTTGCTGCGGCATGGCGCGAGATCGGTGACGCTGTCAATGCTGTTTCGCACAATCAGGGGACGGTTGGCGAGTTGCGAAAAAAAACATCGCTCAAATATCATCAAACATCAAAGATATTGCCTCTGGCGATGTTGTGCAACACGCAGCAAGCGTACATGAGCTTGCAACATTTAGCAGTCGAACGAAATCTCAACTCTGAACTCACATGCAAACAATGCCATCGACTTTTTAAAACACAAATGCATCTTTTAACAGCGCACCTAGTTTTACAGTGAGCTTTCGTGAATTTGACCTGTCCTGCTGTCTGGGGATTCAGAAAAGGAACCGTCAAATATGGCTTCAGAGGATACCCACCATCACCCAGAAGTATTCTGTAAGCTACAGAAAATGAAGACACCAGAAAGTGATTTAAAGTTAGGACAGGGTCGAGCTCGTCCTAAACTTAAGACACCTAAGTGTCCCCCCCGAGGACATCCACCTGATTGTGAAATGACTTAGGACATGTCTCAGGATTCAGAACGCGTGCTAAACTGATTGTGAAACTGCCCTGGCGTAGTTTCAATCTCATCTAGTTTCGTGTCCTTCATTATTATCAGGTCGTACTTCATTTTTTGAATACAGCACCATACACGCATGAATGGTTTCTCCTTGTACGCAAGGAATACATTTCTTACCACAGGCCTTGCAGCCGACATGATCCACAACTGCGAGATGGCCAGCGGAACTTGGCCATTTTTACGAAGGCTGAGCGACAACAATTGAAGCAGCAGGCCGTCAGAATTGTTTTTTGCCTACATGCTTAATTTTTAGGCAACAGCTGTCAAAGCTAAAACGCTTCTTGAATATTGACTCCGTCACAACCATCCATGAATAGATTTACATGAACATGTTCGAGTCTTGCAAATCATATTTGATCCCCTGCTCACGTGCGTAATTTTGTTCATCGAAAGCGTGGGACATCGTGCATTCGCCGCAGTAATATTCCGAAACAGTGTAGCTAACGAAACACTCATAATTCATCAGCCTCCGGGGAGATGCTACGCTAGAGCAGGTTATGTTTTACAAGTAGAGCCCCGAAATGCAATCGCCACGATTTTTAGCCAGAGGGCAGGCGGATCATCAATTGATCGTGGGTTGCTGCTCCTACCATGGAGAGTGTAACAAAGTCAAATGCCAGCGTAACATAAAAAACTTCTTTGGGTTTTTTTTAAATGGACAGGCTGGCCCCTGGAACAGCCCAATTGGTCCGTGGGACCTCGCTAGGAAATCACTGTGGCAGCGCGCGCGCAGGTAGGCGACGGCAGCGTGCTGCTGCTCCTGGGTGAAGCAGACGTTTTTGATATGAGCTGTATATATATGTACATTGTGGACCTTGGCCGCTGACCTCTGATTAGTCTCGCTGTTTCACTGTACGAAGTTTGTGGTTTATTAGGAAAGATTGCCTGCGACAATATTTCTAAATAATACAAACAATTCAAAAAAGTAGAGATACGTGATACCACCTCGCCCTCTTGCACCCTTGTGTTCACTTCGACTGATTCACCTGATGCACTTAATATGAGTCTTTGGCAGCAGCAGCATCTTGAAGTTGCGCAAATTTGTAAATGCATGTGTTTGGGACCCAGGCTTCTAGCGAAATAAGTCAGCCCATGTTGCAGTGAGCCTAGCTGATACATCAGTACTTTATTGTTCCTAGAGATAATATCATTTCAAGTTTTCTAGCAACGATTCGTATTTTAACTCTTCCGCGGATTTAATAATGTGGTATCGCTCACACTCAAATGCCAGCTCTTTTTTGAGTGTTGCGCACCAAGGATCACCTTCACTTGAAGTTCGCTGGTTACACTCCATATACCCGCAAGGTGACATATGATCAGGCAGTACTTGAATTGAACACCACTCGTGTTCTGTCCCTGCACCGTGGCTCCACACGACAGCATGAAGCATCACTGGACGGTTTATTTAGCCGAAACTATGATTGTCGCAAAATACTAAGCAGTTCTACATCTTCAATTACCAATTATTTTGATGTGAAACTGAACGGCTTGGGCTGATCGTTAGCGGTTCTTTGTGGACCTTAGAACCACGTGAGCTCCCTCCGGTTTGGTGGCTACTGAGGCTGCGAAGCTGTGGTTTTGCACCAATATATTCGACGAAGCGCCCTTGCTAGACGCTCTAGAAGCGGAGCCACTGTCGAGATAAGCGCATCAGCGGAATGCTTTAACAATATGATAACTCTATAAGTATCAAAAGTCATATGCAATAGACTACAAAGAGTATAGTGTGGGAATCTTTTTTCTAAGAGACTTGCGTCAGCTATGGAGGGACTAAACGTTCTTGAATGTATTCTGAATTCAACCAAAATACAGGTGCGAACAAGGATTGGTGGATTTTTAAAAAATGTTATTAGAGAACAAGAAAGTTAGCCCAGCCACTGTGCTATGACTAAATGCAGGGCGAGACTGGGTTGGCTCTGCATTTAGCTGGGAGAGACTGGGTTTGCTCCCTCGACGGCGTTCGTAAATAAATTGTGATCAAACAGAATCGCAAGTGATAAAAGGTGTAACAGGGCATACCCTGCCCCACCTACTTCATGCAGGCAATTAATAGATGGCAAACAGGCTGACAGTCATGAGTTCTATTGCAGTAGGTTGGTCGCCTAAAACGATGCTATTAGTAAGCTGGCTCCACAGAAGCTAAATTTTGTGTTCTAGTGTCGCCGGCTAGGCTAAATATAAGGTACTAATACCTCTTATGACAGCTGCCACCTTACTGCAACATGTCTCTGTTTCCCAGTTTTCAAGGCAACAGAGCGTCGCATTGCATCACTCCAAAGTACGAATGAGTATGTTCATGCGAGTACTAGCCTTTGGTGCAAAATAGGAGGGATAAAATTCGACACAAAATCGATCTCATGACCTTACAATTTTACAAAAAAATAATGCATCCTAGCATGCGTCGCTGAGGGAGCCCAGCCAACCTAGTCTCGCCCTGCATTTAGCCAAAGTACAGTGGCTGGGCTAACTTTGTTGTTGTCTGATAACAGATTTTTTAGAAATTACATAGAGCAGCACTGTACCTCCTTGAGAGTGGCACTGCCAATCTTATGCTGCCTACTGCAGAAGATTCAGCAGGGTGCGCTTCTTGATCGGTCAATCGGCCTTTCCTTAGGGGCAGCTGGCGAATCCGCCGTGCAAAGAACACATTATTTGTTTCTCATTGAAGATGCTACGTCGAAGCCTCGATGGATTCCTATTTACGCAGCAGCCTTTGGAAAAAAAGGTGAGGTTTTATTTACTAGCAAGATCATTCTTTCTGAATGGGGCTCTGTTCAAATGCAGAATTTGATGTTCAGACGCGAAGAATATTAGAACACACTTGTTTGAAGTGAGATTTTTTCATCCCCCCGGGCCACTCACAAGGGAACATCGCCAACCGACACGTCGAATTTTAGAAAACCAAAAATTGTAATATGTTTTAAGGTGTAAAAGAAAGCTCTGTGCAAAATATAAGAGGCGTCTGGATAATTGGTCAGTTGTGTCAGCGCGTGAAGTACAGTGAAATTTTTGAATTCTGCTGGATTTTTTGGTTTTTAAGAAAAAAACGCCAACCCGAGCGTAGGAAGCCAAAACTCGAAACTCCGAACCCAAAAACCTACTTTGGAAAGAGCTCTGCGTGTTTTTTTTTTCAAGGCTCATCGTCGTTAACACACGCAAATTCGGGACTTTAGAGGCTGACAACTGCTGACGAGTTGGCCAGACGCCTCTAATATTTTGCACTGATCTTTCTTTTACACCTAGGAACATATTACAATTTTTGGTTTTCCAAAATATGACTTAACGGCTGGCGATGTTCCCTTGCAAGATTTGTGTAATCAGTTATCATTTGGCCAGTTGATTATTTTGCAATTTTGGAATATTCAGGTGATTTACAAAAAGTTTTTAGAGAAATAGGTCTGTAGTGATTTATGAAATTTTGCAGAAGGTAGGAAATGTTCATCGGTGATTTTACTTATAGGTCAGTATATGCTGAAATTTTCAACTTTTTTCTAAAACCGAGATGGTTGCATGACAATTTCAAGCGGGAATGAAATTATTGGTGTTGCGGGTGTGGGCATTTTTATTTTTTGAAATTGGGGAAAGCTCTAGTTGAAACCTGCGAATATAGCAAGACCCCCACTAAAAAAGGTCCATAAAAAGGACCAAAGCCTAGAACATAGGAATAGAGAACACGAAGCTGCCACCAAAAAAAACCATGCGAAAAATTTCCCCTCTCCACGAGCTTCTCTATTCCTAAGCTCTGACAAATGGTAGCGTTGTGCGTATCTGCGGGAATGCTGGAGCTTCGTGGCCTGTGTTCACTATGTACAATTAGGTTCTGTAAGGTGAAATAGCCATAGCACAGAAAACCCGATGTTTGACGCAATGGCTGTGCGACACAGTCGTTGGCGCAGTTTGCATTTGATTCATTGACCCACAGTTTGCAATCCTAACATGCCTTGAGTTGACATAACGGACTGTCCATTTATCGAATGCACAGTTTACCTTAAACACTGAGCAAAATACTGTGCCTCCACTGGAACAAGCGCATAACGCTGCAATGTAATGACTGGGACCATGCAAGCAATGCAGCAAATGCTTCCATGCATTAGGAGGCGGCACGCAATATATTGCTCACTGTATATCTTAGGCGAACGGATATCAGGGCTAAGGTAAGCGCTTACGATACCATGCGAATTGTTAGGATTGGCAGCTCTGTTTGTAAACACAACACTAATCGATACGATGATGCAAAAGACAATTTCTTAAGTTTACACTTTACAGCGCCAATTTTCATAGGTTAAGTACTCACGAATCTTTTCCGCATCTTCTCAATCTTAGGACTGCTCTCATTGGAATGTGAATATAATTTTTTTTCTGTTGTGATATATAACAGAAACCGAGTTCGTGTCCTTTTATCATAGTCGTCTGGTTGCTAACTCCTTGTCGTGTAGGGTTCAGTTTTGCCGCGTAATATACATTTACTATGTCAAGATAAAACATGAAACAATAAAACTATTAACAGAACGCATATTTTCAAATATGCGCGTGTTTATCGCATGTACTGCGGTAGTTGGCTCTGCCGCGATTTGTTTTTGTGCAGCAAGTGCATCGATGGCTGCCGAAAATATACGGCGATTGACAGCAGCCACATTGGTTGATAGACGCGCGGCAGCCAATGACTATTTTGATCATTTTCCCCGCCCGCATTCGCACCGCTTCGCGGTATTGCGGGCGGGGTGATGACGCCAATGTTACTGATCTCGAGAAATATGTAGAACATACTCTGGAAATCTCCAGAACATTAAGAATTTTCTCTAGAGAATCATGGGGGAGGCCTAGGACCCCTAGAGTCTATCGATATGACTTCTAGCGCCTGGAGATTTTTCAGAAATCTGTATCCCTATAGTCCAATGATTCCCAGTTATTTCTACAGCATAAGATGTACAGCATAAGGCCGCTGGCTACTGGGGCACTTGAGCAAAGCTAAATTACTTTCCAGAAACTAGGGGAATTGGTAGTAAATTTGAGAAAAAAAGATGCAGCCCAATATACACTACGTTCCAGAAGTCTTGAAAATCAAGTTGCTTCTCAGCTCCCATCAATCGAAAACGTTTTATTTCAGTCATGTTCGTAAGGAAAAAGATCAGTTGCATACAGAGCCGGAATCAAAATAAATTTTTGAACAACATCTTCGATATTACACTAGCAGATCGTGTCAGTTCGATCGAGACGCTTGAAGAAACTTTCACAAGAATAAGCATCATACAGGGCTCAAGAAGAGAAGAGCTGACCTTGACCGACCCTTCGAAAAACCTTCTGACCTGGCTCCGACCCAGACCGACCCTTCAAAAAATTTTCTGATCCTGACCCTGACTTTGACCATAGGTCGGTCAATCAAAATTTAGACAGAATTCTGACCTTGACCCTGAGGTTATTTCTAACACAAGTATGGGCTTATCAATAAAATGGGTCAGTCTTGTTTTAGGGCCTTTGTTTAACAGAAGGTTATCAGCTGATTCGGCCTTTCGTTCATCATTTTTATTTCGGTAAGTCTTTCTGGGCAGGATGGTTGTCCTTTATGGAGGAGGCAAGAATGAACCTGTTTAATCTTATGATAGTCTGCGGAAATTCACTGAACGCAAAATTTTCTAGTTTGATCAAGCACGTAATTTTTTATGGCTTCTGTTGTGTCATAGGCATTAGCGTAAGAAACTTATCTAATATTAGCGGTTTCTGCTAATTCTGTGCCTCGCACGCAAGGAGACCAGCTCAAACAGTACCGTCTCACTAAGGCACTTGACGTCTCACGCAAATAAGCAATTTTCGACATCCTCATCGTATTGTGTCGTTTTCTTCTTTTCACTACATACAGTACTATGTTTTGTGTTTTCTCGACCTTGGCTTAAAGTTAGGATAGAACGGGTCAGGCGCGCCGAATAGCTGGCCAAACAAGGATTTTCAGGTTTTTTGTTTGCTGCTGTGCGAGTAAAGTCTAAACTTTCTATGCTCCCAGTCATGTTCATGTTCATGTTTTGCCACATCACCAAACGCTTATGCGCACTTGAGGGTAAAGGGACACATTTCACGCGAAATGATTTACTGGCCCGCGAGTCGAACACTCGCCCGTAAGTGCGCGCCTGGCGTGCAAGGCGGAGGCCTAACCCACCAGGCCATGAGGCCGGTAAACTGCCCTCCCCGCAGTGTTCTTAAAGGGTTGGCAAACAACTAATTGGCGCGCAGCAGACAGGAATCCCCTGTCTGCTGCACGAGGGAAAACGCGCGCTGCTTTCAGCAGACTAGAGGATCCCCAGACTGCTGCGCAAGAGAAAATGTCTAAAGATCTAAGATCATGGCTGGCCCAAATGAAAAACGGAATTCTAACCATCAAAAACTTCTCATCGAACTTGCCTCAGAAGCAGCGGCTCCAAGGTGGGAATACCTCAACAGTATAGTTTTTAAGAATTTTCTTTTCGTGCTGTGCTCTTCCCACTTCCCTTCATTGGACTAAAAATCTCTTGTCATGCGGATAGCGGAGCGGAGCTGCAATTTTTGTGCGAGTTTCCAGCACCTGCTGAAAATTGCTAGCTGTCTGAACTAATTGCTGTCGTGTCAAAGAAAATTTTAGCATGTGGATCGTGTCACACCTTCAGAATTCAAAGCCATGTGTACTTGGGTTTCAGCATTTGTTTCGATAATCTACTTTATTACTTCTGCAACTACGGGGCGAGGACATTCCAAGATAGTCATGGCTTTACTTGGTCAGAGATGAACCGAAATCTTGCAGCAGATTCCACGCATTGGTCTGAGATTACTGGCTGTTCACATAGAATAGAACGTGACCAAAAAATAATCGTTTGTTTGTGGTACACTTCCATGACATGCGAGTTACTGTGACAGCGAGCTAGCGAACCAGTATTGAGCTGTATTACGTCACAAAAATTTTTTAATCTCCCTGTTTTAGGTCCTGTACGATCAATGCAACAGCTCGTTCGATCTCACGCCACGTGGACGTGATAGTGGCGATTGCCGAATATCTGTTCTGCAGCGCTGGTGTCATAGCTGATTTTGTTGTCTGTTTTACAATTATACGTTATCGTAAAACAATTTTTCAACACTTTCTATACCTTGGCTGTAGCACTGGCAGTTCCTGATTGCATTCCTTTATTTTCGGAATTGATGTGCGCACTGCCCGCCGTGTTCTATGGTCTCGAGGACACCCCAAAATGGTTTCTCAATTCGTGCGGTTACTTTGCAGATATGTCATTTTGGGCCATCGCCCCTTTAATATTGGCCATAGCAGTCAATCGTTACGTGGATGTGTGTCACTTTGAGACTTATAAACGCGTTTTCAGTCAAAAACGGATTTATATTCTGGTTGGATTCTGTTACATGTTTTTTGCTTTTTTATGCCCTCAGTTATGTATGGGTCCAAATGTTATTATGATGTATGTGTAGAAAGTTGTTTCGTACGAATGCTTTTCATCACTTAGTGTCTCAGATTAGGGAGCTGTACCCAGTTTGGTAGCCATTAGTGAGAACGATTATAAGGCTTAAAAAGGACGTGAGTAGGGCAAATTTGCGCATTTCAAACATCCTGGCAACAATGCAGTGCGGTAACAGCAGGCAGAGCTCGGGGGCAAGGAGAGAACTCGACAACCAGTTTTTTGTGGCTTCGACCACCAGTATATCTCTATGCGTTACGTTATGCTATGTGCACGCTGTGCTGCAAGAGCGCCCAAAATCAAGCATATCCAAGAAAGATTCAGAACGGAGGCTAGAGTGGCTCACATAGTGGTGCATTGTACCATCAGCTATCACTGTTGCTGGAACGGTTTGACAGAAGACCCAGACTATTATTCTGCGCAGACGTGGTGAATACAGCAGATGTTAGAGCAGTCGGCAGGTTTGAGCATTACTGGCTTAGAGTGGCAGTCACTGAACATAATTCGATCGAGACATATAACAGACCCAACAAATAAAACTAGCAAGCCATGTCCAGCCTTCACAAACCCCGCATACCAGCGGGCATATATGGTCAGTCATAATTCACCACATATAAAGGGGCGTATGCGCACTCAAGCGGCTCATTATAGACACGAAAATGAATGAATGACAACATACAGGCAATATTCACAAAAATTGATGAATCAAAAAAGGCATATTCCAAAACGTCATATATCTTACAAATTCTTTAAGCGAATTCAGTGATTGCCACTAAACTGCCAATGATTTAGTGACTGACTGCATTGTCAGTGATTGCCAGTGATTCGGCGATTGCCGTTTGAAGCCATTTGTTCGGCTCCAAGGCATCAGTGAATAAGTGATCTTTCGCCAGCCTCTTACTGAAGCGCAAGCCAGACCTAGACTTGAAGCCGATAAAGCCTCGTTGCGTCGATATCTCATTGTCAGTGCGCTTCGCTTCGCTTTCACTCCAGTATTGGTGAATAACAGCCGAGCCATCGATAAATAAGGATCACATATCCAGCACCAGTTGATCAAATCAGTCAAACATGCGCGGATATTTTGATCTGCAACAAGGATAAATAATGTTACGGGATGCGGCAATCGGGCGAAGTGCACCTGTACGCGTAGCCTAAGTGCATCTGCACTCTAAGCCTAAGCCTAACCAAAACTATGAAAAGAGCCCAGAACGTTTTTCTAGCAGCAGGGGCTGACGGGGGCATAGTCACGTGATCTCGCTTTCTGCCGCACGTGAGCCCGCTGCCAGTCACACGTGATGTGCGATGGAAGGAGAAACAAAAGAGGGAATTGTGTCGCCCCTCGCCAGTTCCAGCCACATTTGGTCAAATTTGAGTGTAAGCCCAAGTAGTATGGCGAGCCTAGGCATAGGGTTGCCTCCCAGATCACAGTATGCAGTTACACATACATACAGCATATTTCGAGTATTGCAGAGCTGCACATACTTGTCACCTGTAGTTTGCTCTCCCAATTATTTATCTAGATCCAACCGACGAATTCAAAACGTCCAGCAGTTTATCCACATCTGCAATATCCAATGTCAAATCCAACATCCAACTCGCCCAACGATAAGAGCCCTCACTTGCGGGTGTGAAAGGAGACCATTAGTGCCAGCCAGCGAGCGGGACCCTTGGAAACCAGTCCGTCTCTATAAGACGGGCATGCCTGCTTACCTTGACTTGCCCGCAGAACTCTTGCCCTGCTGCGGGGTCCAACCGACAGATTTTTAGTGATGCCAACCAGACGGGTTTCGACAATGTTGGTCAACGTCCCTTTTGCCGGATCATACCTTCCTGTTCATAGAGATGGGCAGGCTGGGTTTTTACGCAGAAACCACATTCAGATACAGAATCAGAGCTCAATCTAGTTTCTATCAAACGCTACCTGCTATCCTCCTTCCATCAAATACCTGCTCGCGTGCCAATTTCCCCCCCCCCCCCTTATGCTGAGGGGTTTTCTCAAAGAGAAATTGGTGTCTGATAAGCGGCTTTCTTGCGCGAGAGGAGTCTGTTGAGAGCGTTACATATTTTGATCAATAACAATGCGCTCCTTGAACCACTAGAGAAGCACCACTACGTTTTGAGAGCATGGTCCAAACAAATATGGCAAAGAAGTGACGTACTGCACTTTTGGAACACTCACAATAAGGGCATAACCAGGCTCATAGCACCGTGCTTGCTTGCTTGTATGTTTTCAGTCTTGGTAGGATCATATATCGGTATACTAGAGAAATGAGTATTGCAGCCAAGTGGACCAACGGCTTGCCTTAGGAATCCAATGTCACATGCAATGGCGCGAGATCGAGCCCTGCTAAGTTCAAGAGTTTTACATTTTGTTTTCGATGTGACTTTAAAAAACTCAAACTCAAATTTCCATTTTGATATCCACGAGGAGTGGACATATTGGAACATTTGCACCTGCTTGAAGTTTAAAATGTTGCTGCACAGAAATTATCAGCGGAATCACGCACACTCATGGAAGCTGTAGTATTCGCAGTACAGTTCATCGCGGATGCAGGGCCCCCTACAGCAACCTTGGACACCTTCCGTGAAGCATTGTCGGATACCGACGTTAAAGAAGATGTGTCTTCAAGCCTGTTCTTTCCTCCGCTCGCACCCGCACTTGGCGCACTCTTCATCTGATGAACAATGAATGTGTTGACATAAACGTGTTATCTGATCTCGTAAAGATTGTTTACCTGCCTGCATTTTCGGTACCAGAAACTCGCCTCCAGAAACCGGCCTACCCATCTCTTTTAATGAGATGATAATGAGGTGAGATAAGGTTGTTTAGGTTCGGTCGTATATGAAATAAGTTGACAGGATTAGAAGAAGTTGAAAACTAATTTGAGGTCAGAGGGCGCAGCTGAGTGAACGCATCATCTCAGCAAATTTTGCTGACGTCAAGTGGGCAGCCACAATTGACCATGATGAAATTCTTGTAGGCGAGTATATAGCACGCCTTAAAGTCTTCCGCGCAACGCCACCCCAATCGATAGCAGTAGAACCACTATCTTCTCAAACCCGTCAAGACGAAGTTCCAGGCCTATTAGACTACCTAGCGATGAGCCGCCTCTTACGTCACGGCCCTGGTGGGTGGTGGAGCGGGTGCATGGGCATACCTACTTCTGTACATGCTCGTGTAAACGTTCCATCGTTCACCCAGCTGTCCCTGCGCCAGCTGAAGCGTCTGTCAGATCCACGAGTTGGATTGGAAACAGCCGCTTGGGCACTAAAATTTTCTGAGTCGGTAGGCTCGGAAAATTTTCCAAGTCCTGACGGGACTTCGAAACTTTACCACCTTTCGGACTTGAAAAATTTTTCTGTGCCCCTTGAAGTGCATAAGTACCAAATATCCTTTCTCTTATCGCCAAATAAATGTTGTCGGTTTTCCTTCTCTGTCCCTTTCTCTGAATGTCATCCTCCTTTCGGCCGCCGCGCAAGCGTCGTTCGGGCACAATGGGCCCAATCCACTAGGAGACTGCAGCAGCTCGTAACTGGCTAGTTTTTGTAAAAATTCCGTATTATTCAGACGAATATCATCGAACAAATTTCTTGATCGGTACTTCTTTAATTTATCCATTCGAACCAATAGATCACTGACAAACCTCACAAACAAAATCCAACGAACAGGTAGAGACTAGACACGTCGACGTCGAAGTGTGTATATCTTCTCTGTGCGACAGAGTATCCTCGCGGGCTGATGTGCGTAGGATACTCTGTTAACTTTCGCCACCCTCGTTGGACAGGATCCTGTCCTGTGTGCTGTAGCATAGGCCGAGGGTGTGCTCCAGGGTGCTCTCCCGAGGGTTATGCTCTCCACGGCGGAGCAGACCCTGGCGAGGGTCATGCTCTGCATGGAAAGAGCAGACCCTGGAGCGAACCTTGGCGAGAAACTTTGTTTTTTTGGAATTTTTTGCGTGAAATGTAGCTAGAATTACCTGAAATGAATTATTGCTATTGTGAATTCGAATTTTACTTCATTTTTGGTTTTTGTTTTTGGGGAAAGGTTCCGTTTGGGGGGAACAAATCATGAAAAACTTCGCCTGTATGTAATCGCATCAAACTTCGGAACATTTTTTATTCTCGAAGCGAAGAAAGACAGGTGAGATAGTTCATGAATCTACAAAAGCGTGGTTTTTTTCGTCATTCTGAGAACTGTTTGCATCCTTTGAGGATTTAGGGGAATTTTTCAGTAGGCCTATCGAAGGAAAGAAAATAATGTAGGAAGGAAGTGAGAATCAGTGAAGATTAACCGCCCGTTTATGTTAAATTCGAGGACTCACGTAGTCACTCTCTTGCTCTGGGGAAAACAATGATGTGCATTTGTAGTTTCAATTTTATTGATACAGTCGCTAACTTTTCCAGGTTGTTTATTCGTTATGCTCTTTTATAGATCGGTGCTTTACAATACGACGAATTACGAAAAAGCGAAATTAGGCCTAAAGCTTGTCGATTGGAATATTGTAAGACAAAGGTGAGTGTTTTTAATATTAAAAAATGTTCTCATCTCTCGAGACTAAGAGATGACAATGTATGTTTTAGAACCCGCTTCTGCTGATCACATTGATGAATCGAACTAGTTTCTCTTTGTTTTATCTGTGTTCGCATTTTGTATTTTTGTCTCCGTGATGAATATAACGAAAACGATGTGCCTGTTGGTCTGAATTTGAATTTGCGCATTTTTCGTTTTGTGATTTTCGCTTGCTTGAGTCTCACGAATGGAAAAAGAAGGCAAAAAATGGTAAAACACGAGCGAAAATCTGAAACTATAGCGGTTACAGTAGCCACTCGGCCGCGCACACTTCGTGCATTCATATACATGTCTGCTAGGACGCGCGAGAGCGACCCTGGAGCAGACCCTCAAGGCCGCTCTCAGGGTGGCGAAAGTTAACAGAGTATCCTACGCACATCAGCCGGCGTGGATACTCTGTCGCACAGAGAATGTATATCTATCTGAAAGCACAGACACGGCTAACTTAGTAAACGTGCATACACACGGTCATTGTGGGTAAAGTAAAATAGTGCCACGAGTTCATCATCTGCAACGATTCGAAGAAATCGTTGCTGGACACACCATCACGATCGCTGAGCCGGTACATATCATAGGCTCGATGTTTGATGGACTCAAAATTCACGAAACCAGCCAAATAGGAGTTATAAAGGGGCATGGCAGTCATTTTTCCCCCCAAATTGGCTGACGTCCCCAGTGCTTCGCTCGTAGACGTATGGCTGCCCATACTGATAACGAAAAACCAGAGTGTCTCGACGGTGGCAATCCACAGTTGGGGACCACTCGACACGACCATCGTTTTTGGATCATAAAAGCCGCCGAACTGCTTTCCCATCATCGTGTAATTAAGGGGCAGCCACGCGGTGCAGTGAGGACCAAGCATAGGCTTGAACCGATAGTCGTCGACGAATTGACTAGGCCGCAACAAAAGAATGTTCCCACACAGCTCAGCCTCCAATTCGGTGCTGGTCATCAGGCGTCAGGTGAGCAATGTTGGTTCAAAAAGTGCCAATTCAAGGTCGACCTCTTGCATGCGCTGTTGGACGTGACAAGCCGCGTTCAAATCATGATTCAACTTGTCTACTAGACCCGCAAATCGCAAATCCATGGACTGTACTCGAGCGGCTGTCAAACCACTGGCCTGTAGGTCACGAGCCACGCGGAACCTAAATGATTTGGTCGGGGTAGCTGGCCGCTTGTCCACGAAATGAATGGGCTTGCCCGCTTACTCACACGCTCGCACACTGTTTTTCTGACAAGTATTTCTTCTTTGGTGAAAAAGTTGAGCCGACCGAACCGAAGGAGGTCCAGCACGAGCGGGTCGTCTTAACTTTTCAGCATTTCACAGCAGGAGAAAAATATTTGGGAAAATTTTGTTTATTGACTGTGGCCGTCGACTCGTAAACCGTGACGTATTCTGAAGGCTTGGCAACGTGAGCCGATTTTGCGGTGAGATCGAACACCATCGGGTTGGTGTCTGCGGGACATAGGACGGAGTTTCGCCTAGGCGACAAAAACAAGGAAGGCAAAAGTGATGAACATTTTCCACCAGCAGCACAGACCAAGAATTCAAAATGAAATGAAGCCACTGCAATGGCTGCCTGTTAAGGCAATGTGTACGAATGAGTGCGCAGTAACTGCCTGTTCTGTCTTTGTGATGCAGACTGCGACGACATCAAGTCGAGTTTTTTTCGGATAAGGCAATGCGACTAATGCTCGCGCTTTTGCACCACTGAGAGCAGAACCAAAATCTCGAAACCTTACATCTGATTTTTTAATGCCTTCTTGATTCCAGTCGTAGTTATTTCACTGAAAAGAAATCACTTCAGCCAAAAAGAAAACCAAAAAACGAACCAAAAAATACGTACACAATTTTCAAGCCTCTATGCTAGGCAATGGTCCATCGTATTCCCAATCGGAGGCATCATCTTCTGACTCATCGTTTCCGACTTGGTACGATCCGTCAACTACGAATTTCGCGCTTGGAGGAATAGCGTTGATATGGCATTGATACCAAGTTCGACTTTCGATCCATTTTTCAGATTCCAATAGTTGTTTTTGAATCAAACATTTGATTGTAAATTCGTTCACTTAGTTGCGCATCATTTTTTTAATTGTTTTTATGTTTGTCTCGCAGCTAAGCTCTAAATATATGTCTCAACAACCTCGTCGACCTCGAACTGGCTACGAATAAGTGCGCAGTGACCGCCTGTTTTGTCTTTGAGGTGGAAATCCGGACTGCGACGACATGAAGTCGAGTCTGAATCGGATAAGAAAATATGACTCATGCTCGCTTGCTTGCACCATATCTAAATCAGTGACTTAGATCGAAGTGGAGTGGGGACTGGAAGCACATGAGCAAGCGAGCAACACTGTAATCTGACAAGGGATTTCTTTAATTTTACTGTCATATTTTCTTCCTAAATGCTGTCCCAGCTTTGAATGGGTCAGTCAGACTCGAATTCGTTTCGTCTAAAGATTTCTTCATTTCCTTCGCTAACACGCCACGCCACCATGCCTAGCAGTCGGTAGTCTGATGCTGATTTACAATGCATAGGATAAAATACCTTACAGTACAATGAAATACAATATACAAAAGATTCAGCACATATATTGCATACAAAATACAGCCACCATGCCCAGAGGTATTCGCAAGGGTCAAAGCCCTGGGAATGCATTGGATATTCATACTGCCCTTATCACAAGCCACGATGAGAACAGCGAGGATGCAGGCCGCGAATCCGATCTACTGAACAACACACACGGACAAAAAGGTGTACGAGTGGAAAAAATAACATCTAGTCAACAAGTCCGTGTGTGACAAGTACAGTAAGCCCACATGTCAGCAGAGATCTTGAACTGGCATATGCAACCATGATCGCAGTTCTGACTCAGTTTCTCGAAACATCTCTCCCAGTAAGCGAGGCTAGGGTCCGTCACACCGCCACGCCATTTCTTCGTATACGCCCTCCGAGCTCGGAGCTCCAAACGCGCCTGCAGACACGGACTTAGCATGGAATACTCGGGCTCGAGAAGGAGTGGGTTCACTAGATGATATCTTTTCAGCTCTTTCACCATCTTGTCGGCGTGTGTTTTACAGTAGATATGTTAGGCTTCGGCGACTCGCTTACTACAGTCCTGATACTCGAAGGGTGGCTTGTGCTCAGAACAGCATTTATATTTCACCCCAGGATTTCGATTCTTGCAACCCACCTCCAAGATATTCAAAAGATATTCAGGCAATACTATCCCAAATTGTAACGACTAATACTTACCCCTTTCCAGTATCGCTCTTCTGTATTTCTCATCGTCCCACCACGCACCACTCGCCGCCTCTACTAAAAAGATAGACGTCCAGTGTAAAAATTTTTGATCGCCGTGACAGACGCAAATCAGGGAACAAGCTGTTCTTTGCAGACTAGCTCAAACTTACGAGCAACACTTCTAATGCAACTATAGCGAACGAATAATTTACGCATGAAACCGTGCATCGCCTCTATTCCGTGTTCGGACACCAAACCTACAGTTTTCAATTTTTTTGCGAATTCAGGTACGTGAATGACCAGCATGTGCATTTTGGGCGTGATCGTTTGGCCTTTCTCCCGATATTTATCGCTCAGTTCGCCCATTTTCTAGCAGGCCTTTACCAGATCTCCGATCTCTGACTCTGACAGGAAGCGAGCGAGTCCCATGATTTTTCGGATAACATTCAATTGAGTGAGTAGCTCAACGTACTTCTTTTGCTGCTCCTTGTTGGATGATAGACATCGAGTGATTACGCTGGGGCCATCGCCGTCTACTGCTTTCTTGATATGATTTCCGATATATGTCCCGCCCTGATACGCCTGCTTATCAATTCCGAGTTCTTCCAATGAATCTCGAAACGCCTTCGTTGCAGCCAGGTGAATTCTTGGCGTATCGACTCTAATCGCTGACAGTTCGCTTTCAGCCGTCTTAAGTTTGCCAAATATGTCGGACGACTCTTCAATCGCTTCTTGTGGTGCTTCTTCTGCTGCTTCAAGCACATCGCTGGGTTCCATTGACAGCCCCTGACAAATCGGACACGTCCAGTAATTCTTCTGTTCTATTTTTTCAGAATCGTCGAAAATACCACAACACTCCCCATGGTACCTGCTTTCGCATTCATTGCACGGGATCATTTCGGATGAAGCTTCTTCGAACAGATCCGCTGCCGAAGCAATGCATACTTGAGCGCTGCATGCTGGCTCATTTGAATTATTTTCGATTTTCGCCCGAATCACTGTGACCAATTCCGACTGCAAATCAATTCTTTCAAAAGAGGTGAGATAAGCGTCTTTGAGCGCTTTTATTTCTTTAGCTTTTTTCTGCAACAGATGCAGTTGCCCAATCTCCTCTTTAGTTTTTCCTTCACAGTCGATCGCTTCAGCAGCAGCTTCGAGTTGATCAGTCAGGTTGGTTCCGATTCCAAGATACAAGTGCAGTACTGGCGGTGCTTGTTGCTCAAAGTTAATATCAAATATTGGCAAATGTGAAACGCCTTCCGTTCCCTTGCCTGCTTCCAACGCTTGACAGTGCTGCTGAGTCGATCGATATCGGTGCGGTGAGTAACTTTCGAATGCGTTTTTTGGCGGGTTTTGTAGTTCTTGCCGCGGAATAAGGCATGTGACACAAGGGTTCTTAAGTTAACACCATATGTGTGGTAGTTACGTTTTAGTGATAGTGTATCTCGTTGTTACCTGCATGCTGGACCTCTGTGTCCAATAAAATATGATTGAAACATGAGATCGCCATACAGGAAGACCCGAATCGATCTCCATTCAACGATACCATCCGTTTCTTTGTAGGGAAGACGCAATTGCTTGACGCTGTCCCACTCGCACTGGTACGTTTGGAGGACACGCCTCAAGTTCTCATGTCCCTCGTCTCCGTCATATATTGCCAGAACATGCAGGTTTGATATACTGGCAGGATTCTCGAAGTTAAGGTACGAAATGACAATTTTGGTGGTTCCTTGACCTTTGTCGCCCCCAAACGCACGCCAAATTTCGTTATTAAATCGGTCATCTTCGTTCAGGTGAGAGCTTGCTCGAGTTTTCGCCCAGGCTTCTTGCAGAAACGAGATCAGACTTGTTGCTCGATGGACAGTTTTCGTTGTCTCGTTCCCTTTCTCAATTAATTTGATCGATTCTGTCACCAGCTTGTTTTCCAATTCACGGCTTCTATTCAACGAGCGAACAGCGTGACACGATGAGAAGATTTGCATTCCTTCTTGGCTCAACAAGGACCGGATAACGTCAGCCTGTGAACCTGTCAGATTCGCCCGCTGAAAAATTTCAGTTGTCTTTTCTGGAGTAAGCTTCTTCACTTTCTGACTTTGAAGCATGTCGCTTTTTAGGATGCTGAGCACATCAGGGTCTCTTTTTAGATACTCCATGATCAATGCGGCGTGTTGGAAAGCTGATGATTCGTCGCCAGACAGGTTCTGGACGGTTTCGGTAAGATTATTTATCCGTCGCCGCACAATACTACTTGAGGTTTAGTTACTGGCTTGTAGGAATCAGACGCTTTGACGAATAGTGATCCTCGATATCGCGACCCAATTCGTCGAATACGTATTTTCGTTGGATCGAGTGGCTGATTTTGCCAGCAGGTTTGGTATGCTTTGCGGTTTTTTTTTTCTTTTCTCATTGCTTGGTTTTTTGCAGTTAATCGTTTCAGCGTGTTTTCCAACATCGCTGCTCGCCGTAAGGCACACTGAAAGCGCAATCGCTGGTGATACGGTATTTCTGCTGGTTCATTGACATCGACACGGCCATTACGACATGAGTTTGCAATCTTCTCGTTATTCAGATTTTGACATGCGTTTAGCTTGTCTCGCAGTGACTTGTTCTCTTGTTTTAGTTTTGCCACCTCGCCTTTGATGATTATCCACGCATTAGGGCTGCTTTTTGGCTCAGCTGCACTTTTGTTCGAATCGTGCCATGTCGTCTCGTCGGCTCTTGTAAGAATGTTTGGGACCATCGGGTTAAAATGCGTGAATAAGTCGTTCTTACATTTCAGGACGATGTCTGATCCACTGATGGACTGATTCAAGATCTCCCATTTCGGGCGCATTGCGAAAAGCGGTTGGTAAGCTCGTCGTTCGATACCATTTGCAGTTGGGCGGAAGAGTGTCACCGCGGCTTGAATGAGCGTTGCCGAGGCCATCAGTTCGTACTCTCCCGCCCACGAGTTCGGAGGTAAGACATGCTGGATCATGTAACTTGTTGGCGGCATCGCGAGTATCTGTAAGGGGGAAGTCTCAGTGGTTATTGGAAGTCCTCACTTGTTTTCACCCTAACCCTGTTGCTCCCTTGCTTATACCCCCTGAGGAGCCATTTATAAAGGATGTCCACCCAAAATGGCTTTTTTCGACCACCTGCACCCTCTGTTCACTTCTCATCCAGTTCGCTCTAACCCCATCATAAAAAACATGGTTTTTTTGGGCGGCCCCAGCCCAAATAAAAGCATTAGTTCAAAGCACTAGTAGCATATAATAATTAGGTGGGTGATAATCTTTTACGCTGATCCTCATCGAAGAAAATCGACGTGGGCCCATATGGACTGCGATCAAATACATAGATCTGGATTCTCAGCCCGCAGTGCGTGTGAATTGGCATACCTGGTCCATTTCCAGCCTATTCTTCAGCAAACTACCCTGAATCTACTGAACACACGTGGTACGGTCGAGGATGAACTGGCCTAGAGGGCCAGAGGTTACTAGCAGTGGGGGTTACAGTAATTAGTATGCACCAGTATCTTGCACAGGGCAAGGATCATTGCTCTGGCACATGCTATCCGCTCAATAAAAGTACGTATGGTCTTGCGCAAATACCACCTGATCTTCCTTCAGTCCACTCACAGAGGCTTGCAATCTTTTATCTCCTCTTCCGCCTTGAGACAACAAATCTTTAGACAATCAGTTCCGCTTTGGTTTGGAACTGGTTGTCTAAAGATACTGGGCCTTTATCCTTGAGTGTTTTAATCAGGCACATCTATAGTCCTCTTTGGTTTTTTGTCAAGGGCAGTACACATGTGATTTACAAATGGTAGTTTGTAGAGAACCTGTCACAAATTGTCAAAAGTGGACGTCCACTGGGTTTATACCCCCCTCCAATTCACCTCTCTGTTCACTTCTCTCCTAGGTACCTCATTCACCCGGGTAGCCTGGGCGTCTTTTCTGGGAGACCTCCGAGTCGGATCCCTTTGCAGACCAAGACCAAGATTTGACTGCAAGAATATTTTCCGTACCTGCGAAAGTAGAACCCTGTGCTCGTCGTTTTCAGTTTCGTACAATTTGATAATGTCCTCTTTTGCAGACCGATAATGCATTTGATGCCCGTATACGAAAAATGCCAACGCTCGGTACAAACAGTTCCCATCGCCCTCAACACTTGCTTCAGTATAATTATCAAACTCGAGTTCGACTGTGCTTTGGAATTCCTGTTCGATTTCGATTACGTCCTATACATGGAATGTATGAGTGTTAGTGTTTTGATGCCATCCTGCAAAAATTTATTACGTTGTTTTCGATCCTTGAGTTTTTGCTTACGTTATCGATTTTATCGTTTCGATTTTCGCAAATCGGTTTCTGGTTGTTAGTGCGTTTACTGTTACATGCAAGTTTTCTATAAAGAAATATATATGTATGTAAATATGAGTCTGTATCATTTTTGTGGCTTGGGCGGCTAGGCTGTTGCCGGAGCAAAAAGACAACCCACAATTTGAAAAATTTTGAAATCTTTATCTCTAGAATTTTTACCTCGTTGCGGCCTTTCGAGCATTTAATTTGATGTTTCTGGGCTTCTTTCGATAATGCGTGCACTTTTTCTGCGCAATTATACTAGTGTGAAAATTTTTCCGGAAGTAAATTCAATACGTTTGTCCAATACTTGAGTTTGAATTTTGCAAAAGCTGTTCCATGTAACCGCGGTAAAAGTTGGTTTCAGTTTCCCGTGAAGCGACATTTAGGTTTGTCAGATGTGGAAAAAGCAAAGTGAGCAGTATTGGTCATCCAGGGCTCCAAACTCAATGGAACACACATGATTTTATGAAGCAAAATTAAAAACCCATTTGAACACGTAAACCGCACAAATTTTGTCCATTTTTCTGAACGGAAGATCAGTTGTTTGAGCGGATTCGGCAAAGATAATAGGCAAGTCTTATGTTAGTCCGTACAGAAATCTTTCCTCTTTTGACTGACGTTGAGATTTTTTAAAAATATTTTGCGTAGCTCAAGGAAATTTCGAAAAACTATCGGATGAAGAGTGTCCTAAAGTAGTAGCTCCTCCTTGACAGCGCGCCGCGTCACCAAGGCGCGCTCCTATTGGTCCGTTTCGGCGCGGCCGTTGAGGGGAGCGCAATGCTTTGCGTGGCTAGATTCTTAACACGGGCGGTATAGGCCGCTGATGGGCCGTGGTTAGAGAAAAGGCGGCAGGTGGCAGCGAGGTGATGTTATGATCAGTGATTTCTCGGAATTTTCAGTGACGACATAGGTATTTTATGGATGTAGTGTGTGGAGAATTTCGCGCTGGAAAAGATAGAAGTATTTTCGTGTTTTTTTCTCGATGGTTTGAGGTGAAAAAGTCAGAGGAAGCAAAGATCGTGGCGAGACGCGGTGTACGTAGCCGTGCGTGTTTGTTATAGGCACTTGACTTTACTCACATCGCATGGGCAAAAAGGTCGCAAGCGAGAAAACCAATGACGGTTGCGACAGCGCATTTATACTTGTTATTGTACATTGAGCCGTTGAGTCAGGCTGTAACCATTTCAGCTGCTTCTGTCTGATTATTGGTTTGCAAGACGCTTTTTAAAATCTGCAAGATGTCAGGAAGGTAAAGATCGTAAAGGGCATCGAATATTGAACATCAGGAGCTGATCGACTCATCAGATTATTGGCGCAGTGACGGCTGGGCTGTCAGCTTCTGTGAAAGCCCAGTTTCTGTCAGTTCCATGTACAGTATGAAACGTACAGTTCAGAGAAGTTCTAAGCGATGTGCTTCAAGATCCTCGATCGCTGGAAGACTTGATCATTTCTCTCAGAAATTCCAATGGAGCGAAGGTAGCCAACAGGTTTTATTGCGTGACACCGCCGGAGGTGCAAATCGGATTTTGATTATTCCTACAGACAGGAATTTGCAACTGCCATCGCACAGACCCCACTGGTAACAGATAACAGAGTCACCATGGATTATTTGCGAGGTGTCGCTCATTATTAAAACTTTCTAAATCTGCCTTTATGTTTATGCTTTTATGAAACACTTTATGTTACGCGCTCATTACCAAGTAAAATGGAAAAGATTTTCTTGTCGTAGCAATACGGCTGTGATCTTTTGTCGCGCGACCTTTTCACTGCGATCTTTTGACGTGCAACGGGAACTTACGCATCATGAGAAAAGGAGGACTTGGAACCTCATCCATTTTTAAGTATTATGTAAGGTTGTAGTTGTACTGTCTAGACAATTTTGAGTCAACTTCAAATATGCGGTGAATAAAATAAGCGAGGATGCTTATTCTATTCCCCACAAAACTTTACTTTTGGGGGAACTGGGGAGGCGCATGCGTGGTATTTTTTCAGTTTCATCACAATCATCACAATTATCACCTGCACAAGAGCCGCTATTCTTCTCGGTATGATAGGTGTTATTTTCACATGCAGGGTTCTCTCAGAGATAATGCTGATCATTGTGCCAATTTCCATCTGGTGAATAATCGATTGACGTTCAGCTACCCTTGCAGTGGCCAGATGACACTTCTGTTTGGCTACTGGAGCTTTACAAAAACCTGGCTCTTTCATCAGCATTTTATTATTATCTGAGCCACCCCTACTTCTGATAACCTGATGGATGACCAGTGGTCGAAATGCTCTAAAACGCATGCAAAAAAGCAGTGAGATGTGAAGTCAATTGCATGTATTCTCGCATGTTATCTGGGGGTTTTCTCATAACGGAATCGACGTTTGTTCATTGAAGTAAAGTCAAGTGTAGAGGCTGACTCCCGTTTTCGGTACGAGTAAGATTTTATTTATCTGTGCATCTTCGCCAAGCAGCCTGCGTTGATAGATCTAGGCAGGTGACCAGTTTTGAAAAGAAAATAAAGATCAGTATGTTTTCAGAGCCGAAAATTCCAGCCACTGGTTAATTCAAAGCCCAGAAAACCAGCTTCATGTACTGCTGCATCGAACGGCTGCACCACCATGATCCTGGGGTAAATGCTGCTAGAACAGTGGCTCCATACTCTCATCTTGTACCTGCTATTCTCCGCATACTTTTTGTACACGTACCTGCCCTATGCTGGGAACACTATGAAAGTCTTGACCGCGCTGCTCGGGCCTTCTTTAAACCCAAGTCAGCCCTCGCCTTTCCAGACGGAAAACAAATAAATACCAGAGCCAAAAGCGCAGACGCCGAAACCTGGAGAAAATGGCTTTCGATGGAACAAAATGCTCACCAATTTATGTTATAAGAAAACCCCCGCAAGAATTCTGATTCTTAGAGGCAACCATGCATCGCGGCTTAGCGGAAAGGCGTGAAACTTGCTAAGAATAGTTCGGTAGAGAACAAAAAACCTGCCTGAGGCAACAAAAGTTGGCACTGACCATTGTCCACTCGGATTTAGGAAATGGTCTCTTGGTCACCATCTACCTATCCCCACTGTTTGGCGCAAGATAGTCCATCACGTGCAAACTACATATAGCGCAGATAAGGCTGGACAGTTCTGTCATTTGAGTCAATTCGTACTTGCTGTTTCAAAAGAAAGATTGCATTCCAGATATCCACCATTCCCGCTCTGAGAAAATCCCTTTTGATGTGACAGGGAAGGCCTGAAAGGGGTCTAAAAGCGCTTGTCTTCTGACTTCTGCTACAAAGGTATGAACTCTCTGGCGCAGAGGACTTTTGACGCACAATTTCTGCAATCGGGCTGCTATGCACTATGGTTCGAGCCCTTCTAAATTCAGGTCTTTTTGAATTCTGAAATCATTCTTATTTCCTTCCACAAGCATGAATTCCTATACGTTAATCATTGATGTATTCTGTTGTATTATTCCTCTCATAATATCAAAAATACCTGTTCTACTTTTTGCGCTGGTCTCCTTGTCATGTAAACCTGGAAACGTGCAGTCCGTATTCGTGCATTTGGTTTGAAGCCAGAAAAATCTCAACAATACATCACGAAAAAAAATTAAAACAATATTATCATAAATGAAACTGGCAATCGCCCCGTGCGAGATACTTTCTGACTTTTGGCATTGTTCAGGTGAGCGCTTACAGTAACCCCAGCCCGCACCTTCTCTCTTCACCGTTTAAATTTTACATCGTATTTGCTTCCATCGATATTTTCACTTGCCCCAATTTGTTCTTGGAATTCGTTTTTTAACAATATTAAATGTTTGTCCATAGTTTCACTGCTCTGAACCTTGATCTTGTTCAATTCGCCTGACTTCTTTCTGAACGATTTCCTTCCACGCAAAAGAAAGGGAATTGCCTTCTTTAATAAATTTGCAATACTACTCATTCGCTCATTTAGCCTAAAAATGAAGTTCTGTGGCGAATGGGATAGGAAAAATAAACACACAAAGCAGGCTGTTAGGTCCAGACTGATGTAATAGCATTCCTGGTCACACACAAAATTATACCTGTATCTTCGGGCTGTACTTACATGTCGCCACACAGTCCGCACCAATAACGTTTATCCTCATCGTATTCTCCCCCTTAACAAGAAATCGCGTATTCTGGAACTCGACAACGGCAGGACAGATTTCAATAAAAATCAGCTCGATTCTTGATTCGGCCGATTCTGCTATGTGTGCGAAAAATCAAAAATTTTTGTTGAACGGTTCACGAGTTATTTGCCGGGGGAAATCGTCCTTCAGCATTAGGCGTCTGGCTAGTTTTTATTCATTTCCCATCTCGGCACGCCTGAGGCCAGTTTCACAATCGCCTAGGACATGGCCTAAATATTAGGACACCGTAAGTCCTTTCTTACATCATTGCGATTTGATTGTCCTAACTTTAGGACATGTCCCAGCTTATTGTGAAACTGGCCCCTGGTGCCAAACAGCACCTCGTTACTATGCCAACCCAATCAGAAGTGTCGGAAAGAGTGCCCATTCCCGATGTTTGTGGAGCGCAGTGGATGTTAGGCGCAACCGCTCGATCTTACAGTTTTACTTGGCACTAACGATACGAGTATTACAAGTACACGCGAGAAGTAAAGGGAAGGGGGTTCAGAGAAAGGCGATGTGAATCATAGTCAGCAGTGTTGTGTCTCGCGATCGTCGCGACACTCCCCAAGCAATAAAATTAATGGTAACATTAAGCTGAAACGAGTTCATTGCTTTCGTTAAATTGTAATCAAACTATGCAGGATTGATCACAGTTACATCGGCTTTGTAACATCGGCTTTTCTTGGTTGGCGTTGTTGGCAGCGGCAAAAATGAGTAATATGCCGTGGAGTTTATAGCTCACAGTTGAAGTGAATAAACACTGACTACTACTACAAGTTTCTCTTTCGAAGCTGATACTTGAGAAACGTAGATGAAGGCGGTTGACTAACCCAAAAATCTAGACGTGACCTTCTAGTTCTAGACATAACAAATTCCATGATTTGATATTTCAGAACCGTGGTGGCACATTAGCTGTGTAACATAATAATGCAGGAAACGTAGGAACGTAGGAAGTAACATAATGAAGACTGACCAAAAATCCGTTTAAAAGGAGTAATGGCATCAGCATAATTTTTGGTTGCAGTGAGTCTGGAATGACCTAACGTCCAGTCTGAAAAGTGGATTGAGACAGTTGTTTCAGGTGAAACTTCAGTTGACTAGATCGAGCAAATGATAGCAATATCTGCAGGCGTTGCTTACGTATGGTACATTGACGGCTCGCACTTTTTCTGACCACGAAGTTGATAAATTTCTGATAGCGTCGTCCCAGTCAATGTGATATTCTTTGATATTAGCATCGATAGCGGCGCCACCGATGAAATGACTCATAATCGAACCAAAGGTTTTCGGTTTGCCTCCTGGCAGGCTTGAAATCCAGGTTTGATGTCCTTCAACGGACTAGTTTGATGCCCCCCCAGTGGGCTTGAAATCCGGGATGTGAAAGACCAAACGGGTCGCGATTTTGTGCCCCTAATGGGCTTTGTAACTGCGTTTAATGTCCCCAAACGGACACAAATCAGTTGAGACCAGGAACTCGACGCAACGGTTTTAGTCTGATGGTGTACCAACTTGTTGACCCAATCAATGTTGTGATAGATGGCTGGTATGTCCAAATCTGCCCTTCCAAATTCTTGCCGTCAGAATTTCGATTTCCCAGCCTGCAGTTTGCAAATCATGAGGAGCTGTAGGCTTGGCAGATCGTAAATGAAATACTCAGGTGTAAAGTATTCCATCGATCCGATCCGATCCGACCCTCCTCAGTGACAAAATGGGTTATCGTAGAAACCGTTGACCGTTACTGTTCTGCTACCATGTCGGAAAGAGTGCCCATTTCCGATGTTTGTGGAGCGCAGTGGATGTTAGGCGCAACCGCTCGATCTTACAGTTTTACTTGGCACTAACGATACGAGTATTACAAGTACACGCGAGAAGTAAAGGGAAGGGGGTTCAGAGAAAGGCGATGTGAATCATAGTCATCAGTGTTGTGTCTCGCGATCGTCGCGACAAGAAGCACACACAAGTGAGTGATCAGGTCTTACTCGTAAGTGACGGAAACACAAAACAAACCATAGCAGCATTGTTCATGTAGCGTTGTTGCGTTGTAGCGTATTGTCTATCCAGGCTGTTTCCCTGTCCAAACACAACAATAAAATTGGATGTTTTAGGAAACTTTATTGATAACTACCATAATATTTTTGCACCATTTTTATGTCCTCGTCTGAGCGATGGGAAGAGATTTGTAATTGATTAGAATGGAGATGTTCACCCTGTAAAAGGGTTAACGGTCTCAGATTAGCATTCTTATTATCCTCTACTAAAGTCGGTGAAGGAATGTGATTGAGCGAATGTTGCCAGTGAGCGTCCGAAGCAAGATCCTGTATGATAATTTGCGTTTCGTCATTGGTTATCTCGATGTATTTCGAAATTTTTATGTTAAAGCATCACCTATAATCTACGTGTGCCCCCTAAAGTGCCAGGGATAACTTCTTCTGCTCTAGTGCGTCTGCGGCCTAAAACAGAGCAAGTTTTTCGATGATGATCATCCAGCTTCGAAATCAGGGCGAAGACGAGAAGCGACTAA
>JASANH010000682.1:0-42028 GCA_030248295.1 Mesodorylaimus sp. YZB2_4
GGGACTTGTTGCATGTATTCTAGGTCGACTTTACTTTGAAATAGCTCTTTACCACGTCAATTACTGTATAGGCAACAACAAAACCTGTGGCTGGATTAGGTCTACAGACATTGCTGGTTAATTGCGCATGGGCGCCAATGGGCCAAACCCGTATAAGAATAAGTAAACAAGCCCTGCGTCAACAGATATTTCGGATACGATTGGAGCAGATAGCGGATATCCAAACTGATCCAGTCGTGAATCAGCATGCGAAAACACAGACTAAGAAGACCTTTCGGCTAAGAACACTAAGAACACCTTTTGTTTGTGCATCCTGGCAAAGTTCCATTGCTCCTTAAAGCGATCGCTGCTAGACAGCGATCCATTGTTTTAATTACCAGACATGCGCAGGGCCTCATTAATTTAGTACCCTCTGCAGCCGTAGGCACTCAAAAGCTGAAAAATCTCAAGCTGATGGATCATATCCGTGCATTTCGTACATCAGCAGGCAAGGCTCATCGTCAGTCAGACCAGCCAACCAGACGCCTAATGCTAAAAGACGATTTTCGCCGGCTAATAACTCGAGGACGGTTCGATGAAAATTTTCGAATTTTTGCACTCGGTTCAGAATCGGCCGAATCTACAATCGTGCCAATTTTTATCAAAGTCCGTCCAGCCGTCCTCGAGTTCCAGAATTCGCGGCTTCTTGTGCACGGGTAGAAGACGAGGAGTGGGGAGGGGGGGGAAGAGGATGAAGATCAACCTAGATCAACAGCCGGACGTCGTACAGCAGTGAAACTTTGTTTTTCTAAAAGCTCAAACTTGAGTGATATCTAATTTTCAAATTGACGACTACGTGGACATATATGTAGTTCCATATTCATTTGCTCTCAGTGAGCTAATCTTTGTTCTCTTCCAAGCGGGAGCAGATCGAAAAATCTACCGAGAACCACCATCGTTTTTATTAAGGTGCCAATCGTTTTCAACTTCAAGCATCGATTAATCGTCATGTTATAATATTGTAATGCAATCACGATATTTTAAAATCATTTTAAAAAATCAAAAAATTTGTAATAATTATATTTTGTGTGTATTCGTTTAAATTACTGCCATTTTCGAAATCAGCGAGCAAAATCAACAACAAAATTATCTAAGACACCAATGGCCTCTTTCATGGGTGACTTCTCTCCAGCATACAAAGGCGACTGCGACTGAACATGCACATCTTGATTTTTTGGTGTCAATTTTCGGTTCTAACAACTCCGGACTCCTTTTCGGAGTACGTGGTGCAACACTCTTTTTCTGGACCCTGGGCCTTGGACTCTAGACTCCTCAGGTTTTCCGTTTGGGGTCAGGGAGTCGTGGGGCATCGATTTTTCGGTACCATGCTGCGCATATACGGCCTTACCAAACGTAACCCCAATATGCAGGTACAGTAATGTGGGACAAACTGCTACCATATACGATGTATGCCCATAACACGTCAGTTAACGCGTCCTGTAAATATTCGCCGTTCGAACTCAACTTCGGCAGAACTCCCAGAAGCCTGGGAGCGTTTTAAGTGCTGCCTCAACCGCAACCATATTTAGTTGACACTGACAACTATGCAGAAACTGTGAAAGCACTTCTAACGAAATCACACGAGGCAGCTCACGCAAACATTGTGCAGGCACAGAGTCAGCAGAAGAAACAATTCGACAAGACCGCGCAGTTTTTTCATCCAACCGCGCCGTAGTGTACACACCACCACCGACTCCATTTTTTTCGATTGCACCCTGCAAAATTTCGCTTTGCGTTTGTGTTCCTAATTCCACTATGCACCATGTACCAATCGCCTTCCCTCCCCCCCCCCCCCCCCGCGTCCACTTTTGGTCTGCGCTCCCTTCATAGTGGTCAATAGTACACATTGGATTTCTTGAGATCTTTTGTTTTGATATTACTTGTGTTATGCTTTATCGTGCGCCTTACTTTTTTCATTCATTCATTTTTACTGGAAGTCAAACGCTGATGCGCACTCAAGGACCCCAGACACCAAATATACCGACATAAGTGAAAATATGAATAAAAACAAATAAAATAAAAAAGAACTCAAAAAGTCATTTTATAAATACTTTCACGGAACTGTGTCACTTTAAAAAAACACAACATCCCCCGCAACATCACCCCACAACCCCCCCGACGCAATAAAAAATTTTGGCTAAAAGTCTGTCGAGTATCAGTTTGCAAGACTATTTGATGCCGCTTTACATGCCTGGTAGCGTGAGAATGAGTGACGTGAATAAAAGTGCAAGGGTAGTCGTGAATCTCAAAATAAAATTTGTAAAATTGAACTAATTTGAGCCTCTTGCGACGATCATAGAGACGACCCCAGCCGAGTTGGGCAAGACCCACATCATAATTGACCACCCAGTCCCGCAAGCAGTGACGAAATGCCAAACGCTGAGCCCGTTCCAATTCGTTTATGTCCCAGATCAGAATAGGGTCCCAAGCACAGGCTCCATATTCCAACCGTGCCCTGATGCAAGCCTCGTGCACAGTTCGAAGGACTGACGGGTGCACATGACGGCCAAGCTTCCGAGTCAGTGCGCCAATCATGGACAAGGCGTCGCGGGCTGTCTTTGCAACGTGTTCAGAAAATCGCATGTCGGCCGAGAAGACAACGCCAAGGTACTTGATCTGATCGACGTACTCCAAACGCTGACCTCTCAATCGTAGTTCAGGAGACGACGATAAAGCACCTTGACGATAACGATATACAATGCATTGCGTTTTGGAGATATTGAAATCTAAGCCAAATTTCCGAATCCATCGATCAATAAAATCAAGAGCAGGTTGTGCCAGAGCGGATAAACCTTCCAGGCGTTTAGCTGGGACGAGCAGGCACAAATCATCCGCATATGCTTGCAATAAAAAATCTGGGAATTGATCAGTGAAAAGGCGCAATAATGGGTCAATAAAAGCAATAAATAACGTTGGGCCCAGGACGGATCCCTGGGGAACACCAGAGGGAACACTCGTGATTGTTGAGGACGAGTTGTTGATCACCACACGTTGAGTGCGACCAGTCAAGTAAGAATGAATTCACTGAAGCAATTTGGCGGAGACGTTGTGGTCAGCTTGCAGCGAGGCGAGGAGTTTCGAATGAGGTACTTGATCAAATGCCTTTTTCAAATCCAAGTACACTCCTGCCACATAACCGCCCTTGTGAGTATGGAGCCAATCGTGGATCCTTTGGCTCATGACAATAAGTGCCCCGTTTGTGCCACGATGTGGTCTGAATCCATGTTGTTGATCAGACAGGTTCAGAAAAGATCGCAAAAGTTTGTCAACGTTGCGTTCCAAGATTTTGGACAGAATAGGCAGTAGAGATATCGGACGGTACGATGAAGGCAAATTTCGATCACCCCCAGGCTTGCTGAGGGGAATTACTTTGGCCCGTTTCCATATCGAGGGAAACTGACCACTGTCCATCGATCGATTGAAAAAGGCAGCCATGGCTGAGGCGATGGATGGTGCAATTTGTTTTAAAATCGGGACAGTGAAGCCATCATCGCCAGGAGCAATATTCGTACGAAGTCGACGGATTTCTTTCTCAATGAACGCAGGAGTAACAGAGTAATCCATTTGATCGTTGACATCAAGGGGAGGAGGCGTGTAAGTTCCATAATCAGTGTCATTGAAATTTTTTGCGAAAGTATCATTCAAAACAGACGCCTTTTCGGTTGGTGTGGACAAAGGAGAGTCGTGGCCCATTCGTAAGTCAGGGACAGAGCGGTCATCTGGTGAGAGCCGCCGAAAAGCTGACCAAAATGACGATGGTGACTGACCACCAGTGAACGTCTCCTTGATATAGTCCGCCTTCGCCTCCTTGATTCCAGAACGACACTGACGCCGAAGAGCCAAGAAAAGCCGGTGGTCAGTCAAGTCACCACTCCTGACCCATCTTTTGTATGCTGCATTCTTCGCCAAAACCAAATTCAAGACTTCGCGAGTCATCCAGGGATGCTTATTTTCAAGACGAATCAGCTTCCGAGGAATATATTCGGTGATAACATCATTAATGGCAGCCATAAGTTGAGAACACGAATCGTCCACAGTCGATGCAGCCATAACGAGGCCGAGAAGATTTGATGCTAAAAGACGCTGGTTCAGCGCATCCCAATCCACACGTTTAAGCAGCCATACCTGACGAGCTTCCATACGTGGTTGTTTCGATATACCACGCAGACGGACGCGTACAGAATGATGGTCCGATGAGGCGATGGGTGGCATAACAGTCGTATAAATATGGCGTTGGGGTATCGCCTACAATCACTAAATCAAGCAGTGACTTTTCCTTCCGAGTCGGCATAGATACAGTTTGCAAGGCACCGAAGCCGCTTACCAAGCGTTGAAAAGCACGACTCTCAGTCGAGGCACGAAGCATGTCCGAGTTGAAATCACCCATGACCAATAGCTGATGCATTTGAGACGCAAAAGCACGGTGTAAACAATCTTCCAATCGGCTCACAGACGCGGCGTTGCTATGCGGGACATAGACAAGGACACAGATAATCGACGTTGGACCAGAAAGAAAAGAAAAAAGTCCAAAAAAATGGTAGGCAAAAAAAAAAAACCCCCCCAAAAAAAAAAACCACCCCCAAAACCCCACCCCACCACAAAAAAAAAAAAAAAAAAAAAAAAAAAAAACAAAAAAAAATTCACTGCAGTAATACCAGAACATTTTTTGTGAGCGACGAATGGGCACTGAGTGCAGCTAATCGGTGTTAGATGACGAGCAGTAAGACGTTGGCACAAATTACAGTTACGCCGACAAATTGAATCCAAATTTGTCATAATGAATAGAATTAGGAAATAAGATAAAGAAACACGATGATAATTCTTCATTTTCTGCCTAAGTAACCGGTTTTACACACTATAGAAAAGACGAGCACCGAGCTCAGAGCGAGACCGACCATCCTCCCGCAGGAATCCCAACACCGTAAATTAACAACACCGTAACACCAACACCGTAACGAAGTTGTAGTCTATGTGCAGTCAAGTTTGTTTGGAGGAATGTGTGATATGAGTGTTTTAGTGATGTTTTTTATCTCGGGTGAAGGGACGGCGAATACAGGCAAAGCTATTCGGTAATTATATAGGCTATAACGAAAGTTTTCGTTTTTGAAAGGTTTTCGTAAACTGTAGGTAGGAGGCTGACTGGAAGATAACATTAGAGGATCAGGGTTTTGAGTTTATTTGAGCAGAATGCTTAATCGTTCCTTAAAATATGGAAAAATTTTATTGGGAACCTGCCGATATAGCAAGACCCCCACTGAAAAAGGTCCATAAAATGGACCGCGGCCAAGGGCTTAGGAATAGAGAACACAAAGCTGCCAGCAGAAAATTTTGAAAAATTTCCCCCTCCACGAGCTTCTCTATTCCTAAGCCCTGACATATCGTTCCGTTATGCTTAGCTGCGGGAATGCTGCAGCTTCCCGCTATATGGTCACAACAATTAGGTTCTCCGACTTCACATAACCATATCACAAAGAACTTCATGCTTTACGCAATAGCTTATGGATGCATTCGTTATATGCGCATTTAGCATTGCATTCATTGCCCCTGACAATCCTGATAGGACTACAGTTGCACCAAAATAATACAATATGCATTTATCCAATCCACATTTTAATTTCAACATTGACTAAAACACTCCACCTCTACTGGTACAAGCGATTACCACCCCAAGGTGACCACTAAGAGCATGTGACCAATGCAAGTTTGCAACAAATGCTTCTATGAATTATGAGTCGACACGCTATATATTGCCCTCGCTTTACCTTTGGAGAACGCAAGTCAGGGCTTAGGAATAGAGAAGCTCGTGGAGGGGGAAATTTTTCAGAATTTTTTTGGGTGGCAGCTTTGTGTTCTCTATTCATAAGCCCTTGGCCGTGGTCCATTTTATGGACCTTTTTCAGCGGGATAACGAGAAGTATACACGCAGTGGAAATATGTGCGTCAAACACAAGCTGAACGAAGCCGGTAAAATTCGGTTTTGGCGATGCGAAAAGAAGAACGATGGATGCAATGGGCGGATTTGGATCAATGTGCACGACGGGTCATTTCACTGAGAAAAAGCTCAGCATACCTGCCGGGCGAATGGAGATGCAGTGCAGGGTTAAAATGCAGCGTATCAGTACGAATAACGAGAAGATTGCCGGGTCGCCTAGTTGTCGCGTACCGTAGTGTTCGGTACCTCAGCGGGGAACGAATATTCCGGCTTGTCCTAGCTCTCTTTCCAAACAACTGGTTCAGTTTTTTCCTGACAAGTTGTAGTCAGCCATTTTGCGTACTTGTTCCTTGACCTTTAGAGTAGAGATTGAAGGCGCTGAGGTAAGAACAAAAGAGCGATGTGGACACGACGGAGCATTATATCGTTTGTATCGTTCGCTAGCTGTAACTTTTGCGCTACAGTGATACTCAGTAGTTTTTGAAAAATTTTTTTTTATTCTTTGTTCCATTGATAAGTTTTCTTTCTCACGCCGACTTTATTTATTGTGCACTAAGCATGTCTTTTGCGGGAAAATGGGCACAAACACTTCAATCACGGAACGTATGTGTCGACCATTGATTAAATCTACAGTATAATGTTAAACTCTCCTGCACTCCAATATCAATAATCATGATCAGTCCAAAAACCAGTTTCTAAATTTATTCATTATCGACGACGAGGTCAAAATGGCACGTTATTCTTGCTCCTTAGCTTGGCATGCGCAAATTCGAAAAGGTGTGTGATATCGAATAAGCTGAGAACTGACATTCCTAGGAATAGGCCTGTGATTGATGATATGTCCCACAGGAGATCAAAAATCTAAAACAGAAAAGTGTAATTTTTAAAACAATATATATACGTTTTCACTGTTTATATGCAGCTTACAGAATATATCGGCGCCTCGCTATATTCTATGGTTATCAAGTCTCCAAAATACACGTCGATCACTGACAGATCGTCCCTCCTGAAAATTTCAAATTCGAAAATTTAGAGAATGGAGTTACAGTTAATTCACTTGATTGAAGTATTCGAGGTGCCCATGGAATACATCTTTTTGCTGACATCCTAAAAAGTTTTAAACCTCATCATAAAGTCATAATTTACAGAGACTGATTATGCGACTCACATAAGCCTTTGACCATTTGGTATTGCTGATGGTTGTTTCGTAGATGACAGCTCTAGAATGTGCACGAGTGATTTTGGCGCTGAAATATATGTATTTACACATTACTGGGTGGAAAAATCTTACTTGCATTCAGGAGGGCATTGGCATTCTGCTTTTGCAATAGCGAAATACGCATTCACGCACTCTCCTGAATGGAGTCTTGTTAAAACTGTCGCTCCGGTATGCAGAGACCTAAAGGTTTACTTTTTCTCAAGTCGCAATATCCTACTGTGCTATTCGGCGGGAGTGGAATCCGTGGATCACCGCATTGGCATCGTTTGATAACGCTTGCTTGGTAACAGCTTCTGAGGCATCCCTGAAATACAGCTTTATTGACCTGCTCACGCACAGGTTGATGAAAACTGACACCCACTTCCGTAGAGTAAGACGTTGTATTGTAATTGTAATTCGGAACTTCTAACGGCAGGGTTGCGCATGGCCGGGATGGGGAGGGCAGCGCTTCGCTGTGAATCTTAAGAAGATTAAATCAGTTTGCAAAAAGGCTTCGCGATGTGAAATTTGCTGTAGCTGAGCGGAAACTTATGGCATAACTTCCACAGCACCTAATGCATAGCCCTGTAGATTTTGGTGTGTTTGTGAATGTGGAGATAAAGATTTGTGTTTGCGGGGACGTCATTATGGAAATGCGAGAAATTTATTCATACTGCAGTGGTGGTCTTTGTTGGTGTGGTCGTGGGTTTTCAAAAGAGTTTGCGGGCGCTAGGTCGAGGTGTCTCGTTGATGATTTTTGCCCTGTGTCCAATAAAGACCGAAAAAAATCATCGCACTTACTTTTTTGATTGAAACAAATGTTCTGTATCCACTTGGCACATTGAACCCAAGAACGTCCGGGAATATTGGCTGATTTTGATCATGTATTAAGACTCGAACGCCGGCAGACTGCACAAGAGACATGTATTCATCGACATTGACAACATAGCCAACCGACAAGCCTAGTTAAACGGGGACGTAATAAAATAATTTACTGATGCAGGTATTATTACCTCTGCCTTCACCAGCTTGTGTAGCCACTGGTTTCTCACCATTGACATTGAAGGTGTAGCAGTTTCCAAAGTTAGGGTCGACATGTAGATCGAAATCTCTGATAAGAGACGCGAAAACTTGCGTTAGTTAGTCTGCCCTAAAGCTGTATCGTTACCTGTACTTCAACGCTACACAATAGGGTCACAGCCTCAGTGAAATCTATAACGGTGCAATAAAGTTGCATCATAATAACTTACCCATGGGAACAAGACATGCCATTATATCTGCACCTCGTCACGGTCTCTGTTATGTTGTATCCAGCTTTCACAGCCGCCTCCAACGGAAGAGAAGAGACAGCGTAAGCAAGCATGTCTTGTGCAGTTGCGACCAAAGCGCCTGTGTCTGATTTTATCTGCAGAGCAATGATCTTTGAGTAAGCGAGGTGACAATTATCAATACTAAAGGAGCGAGGTGATAAGTTTCAAAAGTATCTTACACTTGGATCATCAAGGGTTTCAGTGATGGTCCTCGCTATGGCTGCTGCTTTTGCTAGCTCATCCTCTGGCATTTTTGTCGAAGAAGCAATTTGATTTTGCAGATCTTTCGAGCTTAAGACCTGTGCTGATTTCGTAATATTAAATTTGTCCGTCTCAAGGAATGCGGGCTTTGTCTTCAACGTTTGGAAGACCGTAACTGTTGAAATATCGATTGTCGCTATGGTCGCAGAAGCGAATTGTCTCCCATCCAGCTTTCCGAGCGAACTGGTTGAATATATTATCGCCTTATCAGTGGGTCCAGAAGAAGCTGTCGGTACAAGTCTATCTTTGGCGGGTGTACTCATTGGTGCGTTCGGTGGTATAGGAACTGGAGTTGGAATCGTATTGTCTTCATTCTGTATGATAATATAGGCTGAAGAAGGCGGGGACTCAGTCGACACAGGATCGCTAGGAGCCGATTTTAAAAGACCAGTATTCGGTGGACCATAAAAACCTGACCCTTCTTCTGTATTGTTTTGGTCAGGTGCACGCGAGGCAACGGAGCCAGTCGACAAAGAATAGCTAGGAGCCAACGTAAAAAGATCAATATTCGGTAAAGCAATGGAGCCTGACCCTGCCTCTGTGACATTCGACCAGTTTGATAGTGATGAGGAGATAAATAATGGAAACGTGTCGTTGAGTGGTGTAGGTGCAACAGATTTTGAGTGCGAAAATGGTACATCCGTTGAAAGTGAGGAATAAGTGCTCGCATAGTTTGCAGACTGAGCATAAGAGAAGGGATCCGTTTGAGATATGTACTCTGTGAGATGAGCGTGGGACTGTATCTTGCCAGAGGCGCTTGAAACCTGGGCTGCTGTGATGCCTGTAAGATGTAGTGATTCTGACGACAGCATACTTGGTGAACTGCTTGATGTGCGACTCAAGGTTTGAGCTGGATATGATGTTTCCGAGGCAGACAAGGGCTTGCCCGAAATTGAAAAAACCGCAGGACTAAGTTCAGCTTCTGACTCAATCGATGAGAGTGAAGTTGAGGCAAAGATGTATGAAGAAGGCAGTCTAGTTGGAACCACTTCAGAGTTGATTGTTAAACTGGCTTCAGCTGTAAATTTCGACATCAGGCTGCTAGATTTTGCAGTTTTGCTGTAGCTTCTGGTTGATGGGATGGCAGCGTCGTCGGAGGATGTCATACTGACAGAAACAGTATTAGAAGCTAATTCGCTTACGCGTGGATGGACTCCATTTGGTATTTCTGTTGATCTAGAAATGTCTGCATTACGAGAGTATGCCTTGTTTGGCGATGAGGCTAGAGGATTTATAAGGCTTGATGGAGTTGGCGAAGCAGCTTCAGGAATCTCGGTTTCTGTTTGGATTGCATTCAAGAAAGTCGACACGATTGAGGACGCCGGTGCAGGAGCAATAGGTTCCACAGTTTTTTTATTCGCTGCAGGTGTGTTTTCATTATTATTAGTTGATACACTCTCAACAACTATGGTTAGTGTCGTTGTTGGTGAAACAAATGTATTTAGAGCATTTGTTGAAAGCGATGATGTTCTAAGTGTGCTTGTGCTAACAGTACTCATAGAACTCATAGATGCTGTTGGAGGGAACTCTATTTCAGTATTTGTTTTGTATATCTGTTCTGCTAAGGTAATGATTTGTTCAGGCCTTTCTTCAAGCTCGGATGCTGCTCTGGTGTGGGAAATTAAAATACTTGCTGAATTCTTTGAAATGCTCGAGGAAAACGCCGTATCTGTAAGTGTAGTCGTTCTTGTACCAAGTGATGGGTGCCTAGATGTGAAAAATGCCATTCTAGTGTCATTGCTCGTGGAATCAGTAGCAGGCATCGCCACAATACTTCGTTGAGGAAAGGTATTTTCGCTTGCATCAGCGATTTCAGTGGAGGTAGCACTTATTGAGGAGATGTTTCGAGTATCAGCTGTGAAGAATGTGATATTGCTCCCTGAAGGCAATGGTTCTGAACTTGAAGTTGATGCTAAACTGTCTGCTGCTGTTGGCCCCATGCTAGGCGTTGAAGCACCTACATGATTTGCTAAAGCTTCTTGACTTGCCAAAAAAGTTGTTTCTCGGTTTGCTGTAGTAATGGTATGTGCAGGAATAACTGGATTGATAAAACTGAAAAAGCTTGTGAAAGTTGCTTGCCTACTTGTAGTGGCTATAGCAGCTGTAACACTTGTTGTAGCAGCCACCTCATTAAAGCCTGTCTGAGTTGAGGTTGGAGTGATTATTTCTGTTGCTGGATAGCTTGAAGAATCTGTTGTTGAATTGTTGAGAAAATTTATCGTGGTACGAGTGTTTGTCGAAGTGGCAAGAGTGGCTGGAATGGTTTCCTTGATTGACGAAAATGTTGGGGCTGTGACAAAGTTAGGAGAAGCTGTCAATGTGGGTTCATCATTAGTTAAAGTTCTTAAAGTGGTAGCTGCAGTGATGGCAATACTTGTTATATTCTGTGAAGTGGTAATCACACTGGTCGAATCTGGCTGAACTTTTAAGGTGGTATTTAAAGCTGTCGAATCGGCCGCTGTGGAGGTGACAAAACTTGTTAAAGCTGTTGAAGTAAAGTAGTCTTTTGTCAAAGTACTTGTGGAGGTATCAATGTTCTTTGAAATTGCAGGAGTTATTGGTGCACTTGTTTGAGCTGCTGTAAAAGCCCCAGTGCTTGTTGAGTATATGAGAGTGGGTGATATAATTGTTGAAGCTATCGTTGTCGTACTCGTATTTGCTGGAGTTATCGGGGTGGTTAGTGTGAATGTTGCAGCTGTTGTGGTGATAACAGCGCTATGAAGAGTTGCACGCATGATCAGTGTACTTGCTGAAGCTGGTGCAGTGTAAACAGTGCTTTTTGAAGTTGTGGGGCTGCGTACTGTACCTGTTAGAGGTGTTAAAGCAGTTACTGTGGGTGTTGCAGTCGTGGTAATGGCCGCTACACTTGTCGAATTCGTGGTGCTAGCCGCTCCACTTATTGTAGTTGTAGAACCGGCCAATGTGTTTGTCGCAGCTGTAAAAGCGGTTGGTTTGCTTGTCAAAGTTGTGGGAGCGGTTGCTGTACTTTCTAAAGTTGTGGAAGTGGTTGCTGTGCTTGTCGAAATTGTGGAATTGGTTGCAGAAGTTGTTGGAGTTGTTAGAGTGGTCATTAAAGTTGTCGAAAATATGCGATTGATTGTTGTGCCTGCCGAAGCCAAAGTACTGGCCGATGTGCTTGCTGAAGTTGTGGGAGTGGTTTCTATGCTTGTCGTAGCTGCAGTACCATCCCATGTGCTTGTTGATGTTGCGGCAGTGGTTGCTGTGCTTGTCGAAGTCTTAATACCAGCAGATGAGCTTGTTAACGTTGCGGGACTTGGTGCTGTTCTTGTCGAAGTTAAGGGAGTGGCTGCTGTAGTTGTCGAAAATGTGGGATAGATTGTTGTGCCTGCCGAAGCCTTGGTATTGGCCGATGTGCTTGTCGAAGTTGTATTAGCAGCCCATGAGCTTGTTGACGTTGTGGGGGTGGTTGCTGTGCTAGTCAAAGTTGTGAGAGTGGCTTCTTTAGTTGTTGGAGTTGTTGAAGTGGTGGCTGAAGTTGTCGAAAATGTGGTATTTGTTGTTGTGCCTGTCGAAGCCGTGGTTCTGGCTGATGTTAATGCAAAAGTTGTGGGAGGGGTTGCTGTGCTTGTTAAAGTTGTATTACCAGCCGATGTGCTCGACGAAGTTGTTGGAGTTGTTGCTGTAGTTGTTATTGGAGTTGATGAAGTCGTTGCTGAAGTTGTCAAAAATGTGGGATTGGTTGTTGAGCCTTTCAAAATCTTGGTACCAGCCGATGTGCTTGCCGAAATTGCGGAAGTGGTTGCTGTGCTTGTCGAAGTTGTAGTACCAGCCGATGAGCTTGTTGACGTTGCGGGACTTGGTGCTGTGCTTGTCGAAGTTTGGGGAGTAGCTACTGTAGTTGTCGAAAATGTGGGATTGGTTGTTAAGCCTTTCAAAATCTTGGTACCAGCAGATGTGCTTGCCGAAGTTGCGGAAGTGGTTGCTGTGCTTGTCGAAGTTGTAGTACTATCCGATGAGCTTGTTGACGTTGCGGGACTTGGTGCTGTGCTTGTCGAAGTTTGGGGAGTAGCTACTGTAGTTGTCGAAAATTTGTGATTGGTTGTTTTGCCTGCCGAATCCATGGTACTGGCCGATGAGCTTGTTGACGTTGTGGGAGTGGTTGCTGTACTTGTCGAAGTTGTTGGAGTGGCTACTACTTCAGTTCTTGGAGTTGTTAGAGAGGTTGCTAAAGTTGTCGAAAATGTGGTATTGGTTGTTGTGCCTGTCGAAGCCATGCTTCTGGTTGATGATCTTGCGAAAAATGTGTGACTGGTTGCTGTGCTTGTTGAAGTTGAATTACCAGCCGATGTGCTCGACGAAGTTGTTGGAGTTGTTGCTGTAGCTGTTATTGGAGTTGTTGAAGTGGTTGCTAAAGTTGTCAAAAATTTGGGATTAATTGTTGTACCTGTCAAAGTCTTGGTACCAGCCGATGTGCTTGCCGAAGTTGTAAAAGTAGTTGTTGTGCTTTTTGCAGTTGTATGAGTGGATACTGTGTTTTTCGAAGTTTCAGTATCAGCCGATTTGCTTGTCGCAGTTGTAGAAGTGTTTGGTGTACTTGTCGAAGTTGCGGCAGTTGTTGCTGTACTTGCCAATTTTATGTAAGTGGTTGCTGTACTTGCCGAAATTTTTGGAGTGGTTGCTGTGCTTGTGGAAGTTCTGGGAGTGGCTGCTGTGCTTGCCAGTATTCTTGTAGTTACAGTTCTCGATGTACTCGCTGTTGTTGTTCTTGTTGTACTACCCGCACCGCTCTTGCTGGATGAAATTGTCGTTGTGGTAAATGTAACTTTGCTTGTGGTAGTGGTATCAGTAATTTTGCTAGTGCTCGATGTGGTGAGTTTGGTGGCCGGTTTAATTGAAGTTGAAGATGATGTTGTTTTCAGAGCAGGCTTGTTTGTTTGCAATGAAACTAAAAAATTTCTCAACTACAGTAGCGCCCTAACTTAGTCCAAGAAGGTTTTCAGCCATACTCACACTGGCAAATTGGGTTTCGCTTGCAAAAAGCGCAATTTGAATACTGGTATTTCCCACGTGTGAAAAATACAAACACCCCACCGTTTCCGCTATTCCTGAGATATGTGGTACATAGAGAACAAAAGCTTGTGGGATCAACAGGAAATCCTGCCCGCGTAGTTGAGTCAGACATCCAATAAATACTGCCGCTAGTATAGTTCCGCAATGCGATAATGGCATACCACATCGTACTGATCACACCCGAAGCGTTTAGCATGTTCAATACTGCTTGATTGTCAACCTTGGCTAGCTCTCCGTTTGTTCCATTGGGTGCATTGATGCAGCACGTGAAACCGCATTCCCATGTTACTTCCATAGATGTGTATCTTGCATAAGTGTAAGGCGAAATCTTCGAGTTGTATGCGAAGTTAGCTGAAGTCCAGTTGCACGAACAGTTTTGCAATGGTGGGTTGCTTCTTTTTTTCCGTAAACTTATACCCCGTCTGGTCTTGTTTGTTTCGGTTTCTATTCCCAAGTTGGGGATCGAAATTGGATTGGCCGCTTTATTTTCACCTTTTGATCCAGCGCTTTTCGAAAGTGCACCTACAAGTTGTTGAACTTGTGGCAATGTGGCTAGAGCTGATGTCTTGTATGGATTCATATTACAAATAGTGACGGCCGGAAATGGCGATCGGTCGATTTTTAGCTTAAAAGCGGAATTAATAATGATATGTATGGTGCGAGAAATTTGCAACCTCTTTCTGGACTCACTGTAAAAAGACTGACTGAAACTCGACCTTACAGTATGATAGTCCTGAACTTTCGCGATGTGAGTTTTTTCTGTTTTCCACATATTTCTTTCAGTGCATTGTCTCAGCACACTCTGTCTCTTCGCTGGTACAAAAGTGTTTTGACGTCATACCACATTTTCCAAGTCATATAAGGTGGTGTAATAAGAGACCATTTTGGTCTGGGTTAAAAAACTGAAAGAAATAATGACTAATTCTACAAGCTTACAAGTCGTAATTTACCGTAAGAGAGAAACTATTCTTCACATAGATATCAGTTATAAAAAGATAGACAGCCTATAGCTTCCCACCAAGTGCTGATGACTATGGTTATTCCAATACTTCCCTTCCCGTATTCATGCTACTCATAACCGAGTTTCATCGATATGCACGATATCTTCGTCCTAAACCTCGTCTTCATCATCTGATTCTTCAAGAAAAACATTTTCTATCTCGCTAACACTCATATCTTTCACTATCTTTCACATTTTCCACACCTGATGATTTTGTGACGTAATTCAAAATCGTCCCTGCGGGAGAATTCCCAGTGGGAGGAGAATAAAGTTTAATCGGGGTCTAGAAGGGGGAGAATAACCAGAGAGGAGAATTTCGTGGGGGAGGGGGGGGGGGGAATTTCGAGGAAATACGGTATTATGCCTTGCCCTTGGCACGTCAAGAGCACGTGAAGCCTTCATGAAACGAGGTCTGGCGATGAGGTAGCGAAGTTTCTGTAGTGAGATGTGCTCCTGAACATTTTTCTATTGACCTATTCTAGACTTAAAGCCTCAACTTCTGACAGTCTCCATTGTACTTGGTTGGCGATGGATGCTCTAGGATGTTAAGAGGCACTGTCTGTAAGAATCGACTAATTCGACCAAGAAATGGCCAACCTTGAAAAATGATCCCTATATATTCTTACATATCTCGAAAGTAAATGCCGTAGGGACCACGAAAACGATAATCATTTCACGGCCAGGTCACTAGTCATGGAACAGGACCCGTTCAAAAATTTTTAGTGTCCAAAAAATGTGGGTTTCGAGAAAACCCTTATAGCTCCACTAATATGCATTTGAAAAGATTCGGATGCAGCTCATGAAAAAAAGCACCTTTTTTTTAAAAACCTATGATATCTTACATGAAACAGCCTCTTTCCATAATTGACAAAATAGGATCAAACACAAAATTTCATGCAAGAGTTTTCACTAAAATTCATCTCATTCATGCATGCGTGCAAGAAAGCACTTTATTATGATATAATATAAGTTAAAAGAGATGGGCTTTCAAATGAGACCATCCGTGACAAAAATAAGTGGATCGGATATTGTCACGACCCGTCCGAACAGAAAAACCACCTTATCGGCGCGCAAAATTCAAAATTCCCGCACTTTTTGTTCGGCTGTCTGCTGTGAGCGCCTGGGGGCCGCTCCTTAAATTTTTTTGCTAAACAAATGCAATAGTTTTATTTGGATTAATTATGTGTGCTTTTCGTGTGCTTATGTGTTTAGTGAAAACTCTTGCATGAAATTTTGTGTTTGATCCAATTTTGTCAATTATGGAAAGAGGCTGTTTCATGTAAGATATCATAGGTTTGTAAAAAAGGTGCTCTTTTTCATGAGCTGCATCCGAATCTTTTCAACTGCATATTAGTCGAGCTATAAGGGTTTTCTCGAAACCCACATTTTTGGACACTAAAAATTTTTTAACGGGTCCTGTTCCATGAATAGTGACCTGGCCGTGAAATAATTATCGTTTTCGTGGTCCCTACGGGATCTACTTTCGATATATGTAATAATACATGGGGTCATTTTTCAAGGTTGGCCGATTCGGAGTCGATTCTTACAGACAGTGCCTCTTAAATAACCCTATCCCGCGGGTTTTTTTTTCAAATTTCTGAGCGAGACTTGAGCGTCGTACACTAAAACCCTGGGATTTTCAAATCTCGCGGTTTTTTCCCGACTTTTGCTAAAAGTGGACAGGTGTAGGAAGTGAAGTCTGCATGGAGAGAAAGGAAGAGGAGTTCTTTTGTAAATACCGTGGCCGTAGGTAGTCAAGGACGAGTAAATCCATGAAAAATGACTTCAATCAGACTGCGCCCTGCATGAGTGACTAAAGTTTGCTCTTCTTGCCTGTTTGTATCTACACCAGTGATGCTTAGGCATGCGAGCGGGAAATTTGAGCGCGTTACACAAAAAAGAGGCGGTGTGAGGTGATTTTTTGACTACAGCACAAGTTTCTGGGTCTAATCGCACTGACGTGCAGTTTTTTGCGATAGCTCTAAAACTAAGCAGACACCCCATCTTAGATGCGCCTGTCCGATTCGCTTACTGCTGTTGCGACAGCCAGTCCTTTAATCAGTTTTCAATGCTTTGAGCCTACCAACTCGATACAACAGCCATGCTCTGAGTGCTGACAATGGGATGTAATTACACATCCACAAGAAACCTGCTACATGGAGGCTTCACCTCCGGCGCCCTTTCGAAAATAGTAAATCCCAGACTTTGTGCTGTACAATGCTCAAGTCTCGTTTCACAACATAGCCAAACACTCATGCGCATTCGATTTTCCTGATCGCGAGTCGATCAGAAAATCGCGAGCCGACTCGCGCGCGACGTAATTGCTAATCATGCGTGATAGGCAGAAGCCTAACAAACCAGGCCGCGAGTCCCCAACCCATATAACTGCAGACAGTCACCAGTTTAGCTTCCATACCTGCGGCTGAAACATCAACCTGGAGGTTTGACCTGGTTCCCAGGGCCGCAGAAAAATTAATTCTCCCGCTCCTAATCGCCCTATGGCACACTCACTAGGGAACCTATTTGAGTGTCCTCCTCAATTTCGGGTCAAAAACCGAAGAAAAACATCACAAATGACCATAGAAACAGTTTGCCAAAATTTTAGCTGCCAATGGGCACGTGGTCTGCTAAAATAATCTAAAATAAACAAACCCCCCTCCGCTAAGTGAACAAAAACACTGTGATAAGAGATAGGCATCTGAGAGACAAAAGTTCCTGTGTATTAAGATAGGCGATTGGCGACTTTTGACCTTTAGTCACAGCTGACCACGTGGCCATTGGCAGCTAAAATTTTGGCAAACTGTTTCTATGGTCATTTGTGATGTTTTTCTCCGGTTTTTGACCCTAAATTGAGGAGGACACTCAAATAGGTTCCCTCAGCATGAGGGAACCTCCCTCAGCATGAGGGAACCTCCGTCAGCATGAGAGTAACTTTCATCTAATCGTCGACCCCGTAGCTTTTCCCAGAACGCGGTCGGGCCCATTTCCAGAGGGTTGCCTTCACTTCCCAAGAAATCAGCATCTCTCAGCCTGCTTTTATTATTCTGGCAAAGCTCACAGCGTTACCAAACCTACGCAATCAAGCTTATCACGTTCAACGTTTTGGTACTTACTTTTGTCACAACCGTGGTCTCATTGGTTAAATATTTGAGAACCAAAACTGATGTGGAATAAAGGACTGCTACAATTGCAGCGACAGTAATAGTTGACCAAAACACTCGCGATTTCACTGTTTTTGCTTTTATGGCGAAATTCAAGGGGTCGATTGATGTGTATTCATGTTTCGTATGCATTCTCAAACTGGTAGCACGGAGGAATACCGTAAGGTCCCGCGAACCCGACTAGGTTTCTACAACTCCGGGGAGCAAGACTGAATCGATTCGCGATTGAAATATTTATATCCAGTCGAACACAGTCGACCAATCACCATGGAAGGTTCTCCTTGTCATTTAGTTGGTGTGGAAGGAGTTCATACCTGAATAGTTCGAGCCTCACAAAACTTCGCTCGCTAAAGCCCCTTCCTTTTCTTCAAGAAACGATTGTATCTTTTTGACGCTGATCGTGAAGAACAGCTCCCAGCACAAAAGGGCATTAATTATTAGGCGCTCTGGGCAGAATGTTCATGTCATCCGGAATTTTTGAACCGAAAACGTCAATTGTAACTTAGTTTTATACCTAGCGAATACGTTTCTATCAAGGAGCAGGATAAAAATGGCTAAAGTTTGTTTCAGGTACAGTGCATACAGGCTGAATGGTGGAATGTGGCTGGGGCTCGTGTAGAAGAAACTGAGTTGAGAGGCTGAAAGTAGAATGGAAGTCATGAAAATGATGACGCTAACTAGTTGATTGGGTGCAAATTCTTGTGAGTTTAAAAATGTACAGTAGATTTTTCGGGAGTGTAGAGCTGATCTATTGAATTTTCTCATTAGTTTGCACATCGGCGTGGATTATCAAAATATTTTCTGACCTTGCTCTTCAGACGCTCATATCCACTGTAGACTCATCTGAGAACTGCATGAGCGAAGTACGGTACTCATGTTTGCTTGAGGCAGAAAACAGCCAAAGCGGGACAGTTTTACGAAACATCATTTTCATCTGTCTGATTTGCTAAGAAACCCCAAGTGATGGCCTTTGAGCTACATGCATTCAGACCTGAGACATGTATGGATTATGATAAGAAACGCCTCTGCGCGCAACTAATCTCTTGCATTATGATTCTTACCCGCTTGCAAACATATTCAGGCTGTACTGTATATTAAACATGACATACCTTTTCAAAGCAAAAGGTGCTAGCGGATATGCGTGGTTATAGTTAATACTTTTAGACAAAAAATGCAAGCAAAGGATGAGGAAATCTTTTGCACAAAACACCTTATACTGCATGTCTGCTTGCTTTCTAGACCTTGCCCTCTCATTCAGACATACACACCTATATCAGGTTTTCACGCAATTTGACGATGATGGAAAAGTTCTACTGTTTTTGAGAAGCCCCTCAGGGAATCGATCCAGAACGTCTCCTGGTCGCATCAAGATGGAAAATTCTCTCTCGTAGGAACATCTCTCGACCCCACTCCGAGATCAATCCCTGAACCATTCTCGCGAGAAGAAATGCAAGGTCCAAATAGAATGAGAACAATTCTAAAACGGCGGTGCGACCAAATGGCAATATCACACCTGGAACCATTCGGTCCTGGAACCATTCTCGTTCCTACTGTAATGCGAGAACGGCCTAGCTCTCTCTTATGGGGGTTTGGCCCTGGTGCTGGGCGCGGTGTGCGGCATACAATCTAGAAGTTCGAGGTTGGGCAACCAAGTGGTGGTAACCAAATTGATATCCCCTCCTTACTGCGCAAATCAAACTCGTGTGCACTCACTTGGCTTAGGCGCTATTCTGATTCTAAAATCTTTATTCAAACCCAGGCAAAATGGTAAAGCTTCGTGCATGGGTTTCGACCCCCCCCCCCCGCCAGCAGCACGTTCTACGCCCACGTCGACCTACTGTAGATTTCGATCGGCCTGAGGTGAGACGAGTTTCACTTGGCAGCATCCTACAATACTTGCTAGGAATTTTAAATTAGGCACACAGGGTGTCGCCATGCAACTGTTCCGTTCACAAATTTCGATTTATTTATTCCGTCCGCTCTTTTACAGCAAAAAGGGTAATGTTGGAGCTAATGGTTTACATTGATCACCATTTTTATGTTGTACTTTTCCAGATAATTTTCTCAGCTGAATTTGACCTCGAAATAACTCGGCCAGGAAACGTATATTGATCTCGAGATAAAAGTTTACCACAATAAGAAAAATTGATCGAGTAACTTCTTGGAGTTGGTGCTCAATTAATGGAATCTGCTGTAGACTGCCAGAGACTGCAATGATAATAAGACTTAAACGCAAAAACCGTTGCGTTTTCTCGAAGGATGCATAGGTCAGTACCGTTTTGCTGCTGTTTTTTTGGCAAAATACAAGTTCTTGAGTAATATTAGATGAATCCCTCCTACGAGGAGTAATGATATGGAACTCGGAGCTTAAAAGCTTTTTTTAACAATAACCGCACTCTAAGTCTCATAACACCCCGCCAAAAAACTTTATAACGCAAGTTTAGGCAAAAACACTTCACGTGAAGTCAAGACTGTCTGAACCCGCATGGTGCCAAAAAATGTGCTTTTTTCTGCTAGTACGTGAAGTTTTCTGCGCGATTTAGTCAATCTAAAGGTATGACATTCGCCAAAACAGCATCAGCGGTTTTTTCCCCCCCTAACGTTAAGCTCCGATCGCTTATTCTACGGCACGTAGTTGTAATGCGTGCAGCTTTCATCAGCTGGGGCTGGAACTGAGCTCGGGCAATTTGGACAAGCGTCCAGAATTGAGAACGAGAAAAGCTCGCAGAACGCATTAGAAGTCGCAAAATCAGTGATAAAATTAAAGCTTCGACACCAAATTCTCTCCCAGCAGATATCCGCGCAATCTTGTTGATGCGTTGCAGGCATAGTCTCAATAGGTATTTCCACCAAGCAAACGTTGGTTTGTTTGTACTCTTCCTCCCCGCCTAGAACGGAAAGCTTATCGGTTGGACTAGCTTAGATTGAAAACTTTTCGACGAACTCACTGGAAAACTGGCACAATGCCAGTGAGGAGGAGTTACAACGGACATCTTCGATAGTTCCCCCTGACCTTAGAGTCATGCAGTATTCGTCGCCGATATCGTAATGATCACACATATGATATCTGATCCACGTGTTGCCGGCATTCATTCGTGCGTTGGGTGTCATCACCGAGTCGTACCAAAATGTGGTGTCATTAGTGACTGAGCATGGTAAACCACGTATGCCATCCTGACGTCGAAGTGCCAAAAAGTGCAATGCAGCTTTCATCTTAAAGCGTGAAAATGGTTCTTATCGTCTGATTCTAATTCCTATTCTCGTCTCAGCTGTCCTATTCTCATTCTCAAAAATGTTTCTCATTGTACAATGCAAATCTTCCAAAACAATATGTAAGAGGAGATGAAGCAAATCTCACATTTGAGCCCACTATCTTGTCATATTCGCTGTTGGTATGGATTTGAGCCAATACTGCCCCTTGGTTATGGCAGCTCGTCCAGGCGGCTTTCCATGTTGATGTCACATTTGTAACGAAAAAGCATCGTGATCCATCCACGACACCTCCCAAACTGGCACACGCGCTCGGGTTGCATTGTAGATCTAAAAAAAGTGCACGATGCAGCATACTGAAAGAAAATGACTGTATAGATTCACTATGTGCTGAGGTAAGATGAATAAAATGAAAGCTCAGAAATAATATTATCGCTTTCTTTCTGACTGCAGTCATATTATTCATAGAAATATCCAGTATAGTTGGTGATGAACATCAAGGTTCCCCAGGAACTCACAGGATCCTGTTTAGCTGCTCACGACAGCAAAGACGTTCAATCTATTTGAAGCGGGCCTCATTGGAGGCCCAAAGTGAAAGCACACTTTCTGTAAGTGGAATGTCATTAACGAAAAATACCATCGACTTGATTGACTATTATTTGAAAAGAGTGTTCCATCCCTGAATTCCTTGTCCTGCTCTTTGAACAAAACTATTTTGCTTTGACGTCATGGATATTCGATTTTTAAAAAGTTTCGAACTAAAACGTTTCGAATGACCAGAGGGAAATTACAACTTTTTTTCGACTGGAAGAATTAGGTCAGTCTACAGTACATGCGAAGTTCGACCTCTCATTTCGATATTTAAATTCTATGAGCACATGAGCGGTGATGGAGACACAACAGCGCTTTCTTGTGCAAACTCGATTTTCACAGGAACATCCCGCAAAACGTTTTTTAAAAGTGTTTGATCGTTGTGATATGTGAAAATTTGACGCCTTAATTCTCAATAAAATTTTTGTGACTTCCGTGCCTCAGCATCGAAAATCGTATAAGACAATCTTTAAGAGCCGTAGTCCGAGAAATCGAATACTCACACCTGAACCTTTCTTCTGAGCTCTCAACTTCAGACAAAAAAATCTGAACTAGTTTTTCGCGCTGATTCTGAATCTGTAATTAAAAAATTATGTCCAGCCGTTCATGAGATATTCGAATTTTCGCTCTGATCCTGAACTATATTTCACCGCTCTTTGCGGCGCGAGCCTCTTTCAGCCCATTTATGCAGCGTTTTTTATTCGACCATGTATGCTAGCCAAGGGCAGGTTATACAGTCGAGCTCACTTATAGCCACATCGGATAATGTCACAGTTCAGTTATTATCACAGGTTTTTTAAGTCCCGAATTTTTTCAAATACTCTGTGTGTGTTTTTAGTTGGCTCATTATCACGCTGACTTTTTCCCAGTCCGTTCATTATCACATAAATTTTTTGGCCAGGCGGAATAAGAAATACAAAAGCGTCACATTAGCACTCTTGGCAGTCTGAAACAAGTGCAAATCGTCAAAAACCAGTATCTCTCTCAATTAAACGTTCGCATGAAGGCGCATGGCACCTTTTTGCTTCAGCATTGATCTGACTGATCCTCCTAATTTTGATTTCCTTGGTTACAAAAGCTTATGAAAACGCGTTTCGTCTCTGAAAACGCGAGGGATATATGAAAATGATACGAAATGGCAATAAAACGCTTTCAATTATAGTTTTTGCCATTGTTGAGTTTACTTCGGTTTAAGTCAGGGTCCGGATATAGTTACGTTTTCTCCTCGTCCAGAGCTGGTAATACTAAGCGGACTCGACTGTAGTCGATTAATAAAAAAATGCTGCGGTTTTTAGCATGCATAAGATAAAGCGAACAATGGAAACAGTAACGCCAATGAGGACAATGAAGCAAATGGGCCTGGAATATGCATTGACACTTTGCTCCTTGAAAAACCTGCCTAACGAGACACGCTCTTCTATCTCAGATGTTTTGTGAGTTACTGCGATTCGAATTTCTGATGGGTCAGTCAATGGCGGCATTGGTGGTAGTTTTTAAATATTAAAGCACATGATTGACCTTTATAGATGCCTGAAAATTAAATACAGGGCCCGGTATCTTCAAAATGGCAAAAAGCGGCAATAAAGAAATCTGTCGGACTCATAGAAGGATATCTTGCTAGTTACGTAGCGCACATGCACAAACGCCCAAGGTATATGCAGGAAACATAATAAAACTGACTTTACTTACCCAATTCTCCAAAGCCGAGACTACGCTTATCAAAGTTATGACACGGAATTACTGATAAACGACCTGTGCAAAATTTTGGATTTTAGAAGCTGAATTCTTGATAAAAATCACTTGAAGATAAGAGCAGTTAGCAATACTAGTCATCAGGAATTTTTCAGGAAAACTACAAACTAGAAATACTTTGCGAAATATTTAGGCTCGATTTTCGTGGCTTGCAACTTTTCGAGCGTCAGTTCCGCGCTTTCCGTATTCTATCGGCGTTTTACCACTGTTCGCGTATCACTCCTTTTCGTGTTTCAGGGTTTCCGTGTTTCACCCATTTTTTCATACATGCACCTGTTTCCGTGCTTGACCCAGACCCTCCACCACTGCTGATAAGTTGTCCAGATGGCCCCAAAGGAATGACTTTGAAATAGCCCATGCAAATGGACGCAGTTGGATGACCAGTAGACGAAATCGCGTGCTGGGCATTCAAAATGCTTACTTTTTTAGAAAAATCGGACGCCAGTGGACGCTTGCGCTCTTATTTCTGGACATCCAAGAGACTTGTTGAATGTCTTTTCTTTCCACAACGCACCATTCCGGCACATTACGGAGGAGATGGCCACGTGCGCAAGCGTGTGGCGCACGCGTGGCTGCTGTCCGCATGAGTCTACTATTGTCGCCCTCGATGTGGACCCTGTTTGCGGCCGGCTTCCTCGCTATCTGCCCAGGTCAAATGCATTGCGATGAACATCCATCATAACTCTGAACGGCCAGAAATAAGAGCATTCTGGATGTGCAATGCGGGATTTTTGACATCTACTGGACATCCAACTTTTTTGAAGTCACATCTAAAATTTTGCAAAGAGCTCTCTTTTGCCCTAAGAAACATGTTATTAATTTCCGGTTCTGTGGAGTTCGACTTATCGGTTGTCGATGTTCCTTTGTGAGTCATCCATGTTGGCTCAGGTCTCATGGACGAGTATTCCTGAACTTCTAAGGGGAGGGGGGGAGAAAATTATTTCCATCAATTGATTACTTCTCTGTTTTTGCACCCTATTCGAACATTTACCAAAAAAACGGTAAGGGTATGATTAGTGATAAATTTTTTAGAACATCACTGGTATGGGCAAGGTACCCCGGGCACGGGTACAAAGGGTCGTCCAGCGGGTACGGGTAGGGTACGATTTTCATTTCCTTTCCAGGACCCTGACGATGGACGATGGACTCAATGCATACTGGTAGTCGACAGGGCTGGCTCATGCTCACTTCAATTCATTTGATACCCCAAAAAAGACAGTCAGTCTTGTTTTCGACATCAAGCCGATCGTGCTACTTGTCGTTCATGCAAAGGCCTGCTCGAGGGCATGCTTGTGCAAGAGTCTGCAAAGAAATACAGTAATATGACATAAAATTATATTGTTCGAACTCATTGAAGCGTGTAATTGCTTGCTAACTCAGCGATAGCGACATTTTTCAAGACTCTCAATGCTGACTAATTTTGTATTGCAATTTAACGGGTAGTATGATATGCTCGCCATTGATCCGATTCGGTTCGGAAAGGTAAGATTTAGTTTGACTACTTGCATTACTGGACACAAAACAGGATCCCACCAGAAGTGTCTTATTCATAATCTTTATTACTGCATCTTTATCGAACTTCGACATAAAGGCGCTAGGGCACATAGTTGTAGTGCGTGCAGCTTGCATTAGTTGGAGCTGGAATTGAACGGGGGTAATGCGGGCAGGCGTCCGGAATCGAGAACGAGAACAGCTGGCAAAACGTTTTTGAAGCTGCGATATCATTGATAAAATTAAAGCTTCGACACCAAATTCTCCGCCAGCATGTATCAGCGCAATCATGCGGCTGTTTTGCATTGATGACCTCGATTGGCGTTTCCATCATGCACACATTGGTTTTATTGTACTCTTCTTCTCCCTCTAAGGTAAAAAGATCTTTAGTCAAAGTAGACAGCAGACCAGGTCAGGTTCAGCCTGACCTGAAATTTCAAGTCAGGTCGACACGAATTCGTTACAAGCAGCTGAAATAAATGGTGGTCAAGGGAGCGATTATTAGGCACAAATTCGGTGTTTTGGAGGAGAATAAATGCTAGGATTCTCCAGCAAGGCCTACATACCTAATAAGGAGTTACTGCAACATTTTAAGGAATCAGATGAGATTGTGGGCCGGATAAGACTTCAGAGACGCTATTGCTCACTCACGACTATAGTCAAATCGCGATTCACTTATTTTTGACGCGGATAGCTGAAAGCCCATATCTTTCTCCATACTTTGTATCAAAATAAAAAGCGTCAATAAGATAACTTTTGGTGAAAATTGTTGCATGCACGTTTGTGTCCGATAAACTTTTTTCTTCAAAATATCATGGGGTTGTGGAATAAAAGGGTTCTTTTTAATGCATGTAAGGTTTTCTTTATAACCACCATTTTTTGGAGACAAAAAATTTAAGCGTGTGACGTTTCCCCCTTTTGGTCGATTCCCCCACTGAGACGATTTCCCCACCATCAGTTTTAAGAAACTGCGGCTATTCAAATTTTGAGCCTTCGTACAGGAATGAGTACTCATCCACAAATCTTTATCGCTTCTCCTAGAAGAAATGAAATATGCCTCAAATACTCCACGATTTTGTTGAATCATCGTTCGACTGCCATGCTCCAAAAGCCATGTTGTGATAAGGCCTAAAATGCTTGCTTCACGTGCTCCTTGGACCACGCTTCCCTGGTTCAAGGACATAGAAGACAAGCCTAATGTATCGTGAATGAAGGAACTACTTTGCCTAAATCTGCAGCTGTCATACTGGTGAATTCACTCAAGTTCCACTGCCCAAATTTATGTCTTCTGTTTTTCCGATTCAAACTAAGGTAGTTCTATCCGTACATCTATATTGTGAACATGCCTTCGGTGGCACTGAAAACCTGGTCTGGTCTCAAATACATTCGAATTGGCAGCGTAAGTTAGGAGTCTGCAATAATACTGCAATTCTGAAATAAGTTGGGAGTTTGAAAAGTTTTTGGCCTGAATACCTTGCACATTGAGCTGCAGCACTAAACTTGTACTTTAACACTGCCCTCATACCCTACAAGCCAAGCCTATCATCTGCCACACACATTTGATCACACGCGTGCTGCCTTTTGCGACCCACGTCGTGCCTACCTGCATATTAGGAAAAAATTATGGTGGGGAAACAACACGGTGGGGAAATCGTCACAGTGGGGGGGGGGAACGTCGCATGTCTCAGTGAGTCGACTCCCCCACAAGACGAGGTGGGGGAAACGACACAAAAGGGGAATCGTCTCAGTGGGGAAAACGACACAGTGGGGGAATCGTCATAAGACCAAGAATTTTTACGGGTACTCTTTCACGGATATTGACCAGCCGTGAAATGATTATCGTCTTCTGGGTCTTCATGTCATTTATTTTTGAGATATGTCATAACAAACGGCAGGGAAGAGTCATTTTTAAGGCTGGTAATTTTAGAGCCTACTCTTACAGACAGTGCCTCTTGATGAGAGCTTATCACACATGGACACTCACGCGGAGATCGTTAAAAAAATTTGTCATGATCTTATTGAACAATTATTCTGACATTCTTTGAAGTTACGTATGATAAAAACCTTGAAATGCAAGGCATTAATCAGGATGTATACTGCAAATCTTGCGAAACCTGAATTTAGATCAGATATGAATGTTTGTGACTAATAATTGTCGGAACTTAAAAAATTTCTAGTTTTTTAACCGTTCGAGCCTTTTTTAAATAGTTTCGGCCTGTTTTATTTGCCCACAAAGTGAGTGACTGGATCCAAAGTATAGTCGAAAGCCTATCGAAGCAACAACTTTTGTAAGCTTACTCGGAAACTGGCACAATGCTGGGTACGATGAGTTACAACGAACATCTTCGATAGTTCCATTCGACCTCAGGGTCATGCAGTATTCGCCATCAATATCATTCGCGCCGCACATATGATATCTGAGCCAGGTGTTGCCAGCATTCATTTGTGTGTTGAGTTTGGTTACCCCGTCCACCAAAATGTGGTGTCACTGGTTACTGAGCATGGCTTACCACGTATGCCTTCCTGACGTCGAAGCGCCAAAAACGGCATTCTGTTTCCCATCCGAAAGTGTAAAGCGTCTTTCAGAAAGCAGCTATATTTCACTTCCAAAAACTCAAACGTAATAACAATGTTTTTAGCTTGAAACGCAACATCTTCTCATGCTCGCTGTCTGTATGGATTTGAGCCAGAAATGCCCCCTGGTTTGCGCAGGTCATCCAGGCGCTCTCCCATGTTGAGTCATTTTTTATAACGAAAAAGCATCGTGATCCATCCTCTACACCTTTCAATCTAGAGCACGCCCTCGCGCTACACTGCAGATCAAGAACTGAATGGGATATTTGAAAAAGCAAAAACTTAAACGATTTGCTTACTTTGTGATTTTGTTGGACTTAAAAGAATAAAACCCAGAATAAGTAATATAACATTTTTCATGGACAAAACTATGATCAATGTACGCGCAGAATGCATTTACTGTGCTGAAGAGCAGTGGAGAAGATCAGATCAGAGGATATTACACAACAAAATGTTGCCTGATGCTGCTAAAAGCAGACTTTTCCACCCCGCGAATCCTGCGAGTGCCACAAGAAACGAGATAAATGCTGAACGGCTAGTGACAGCTAGAATTTTCGATTATTTTTTTCATGTAACCATGGACATCGTCAGGCCTGTATGCGTCTATTCTTTGCTCCACCCCTTCCTCCACATCAACAGAATGGTTGATGATTGCCGTTTATGGAAAGTCGATTTAAAAGTCACCATGGCGACTCGGTTTAGTGCTCTATTGACTTCAGGAAAATTACAGTACTCGTATATAAAAACATACTGTATAAGCTACCCTATGTTATCCCGCTGACACCAACTGCGAATTGATAGGAAGTTGAATGAGTACTGAATTTAATATTACACATCAAAAAGTCGACTTTTTCCTGAAATTCATCCTGATGAGAGGGTTTCTGACAGACTCGACCCCAAGGCTGGTCAGTCGAATTTTTTGACCTTTTTTATGTGCTCAATCACGATATGTCCTCTATGTGCTTGAGCGAGAAGTGGTCAGCATGCGGTCAGGGGGAACGTCAGGGCGAAAGATCGAGATTTTTTGCGGTCGACTGTTAGGGATGGCCCATTAGGTGCTTTAGACGCTAGTCTAAAAATGCGATAAGGTCTGTGTAGTTTGATAAACCAGGTTTGTTTTTCTCTTGAGGCCCGTTCAGACTTTGGTGTGTTTGTGTGATTGTGGAAGTGGGGAGGTGTGGTTGTGAAATTTTTTTTGCTTCTCGGTGGAATCAGACATCTCCCATCAGACGTTTCATAGAGACTCGACTCGGGGCTGTCCAGTCGCCTTTTTCGACCCCCCTTTTCTATTCCCTCTTTTAAAAGTACTCTCAAAACTGATTGCCTCGGCCGGAGTAAAATTTTCCTAATGTGCCTAAAAATGGAAATGTAGCACTTCAAGGATAAAAGTAATCACTTTTGGTCGAAAAAACATAACGTGACTTGTTTTGGGTCTAGAATAATTTTAAAAATACAGAAATGACTAAAATTCAAATAGTCCGAATTTCAAATTAGCCTAGCTGTAATTGTTCATGAGATATCCAACAAAAACCGTCTGTAATCAGTTGTGATTACTTACAAAATCGATTATGGGCGAATTATTAAAACAGCTCAACCCTGGTTTTTTTAAGAAATGGTACCCCGGGGTCACAACATCATAAAACACCCCTGATTTCCGCACTACGGACCACAGTTATTGTGCACATAGCTGATAACTGCGCCCAATCTTGGTAATTTCGGCTAATCATGATGGATTTATGCTGTTGATCGGTCGCGCTAATCAGTAATAGTGTATCTGCTAGCCCTTAAAAAAAAAGGTTAAAAACGCTCTATTCTTCGTTAAAATTTGTTGATTTTTACCCCAGATAATAAAGAAAACTCCAATTTGGAAAGGCTAGCAGAAAGGCTATCACTTATCAGCGCGAATAATCACCAGCCCAGGATTATCGATCATGATTGACTAAAATTGGCGAAATGAGGCGCAGTTATCGGCCATGTACACGATAATTGCGGTCCTTACTGCGAAAATTCCGTTTGGAATTATAATCTTTTGAGCCTAGCTACTATTTCAATTAAAAAAAGGCAGACAGTGCCTGATCACTTTTTACTTATAATGTGCTTTATTTCTATATATAGGCACATTAGAAAAATTTTACTTCCGCAAAACAATCAGTTTTGCGAGTACCGTTCTGACCAAATAAAAAAGGGGGTCAAAAACTTCAACTGACCAAGTATATTTCATTTGGGGCGAGTCTCTCAAAAACCCTCACAAATATCCCGCTGTTATCGCTGAAGCACTTTATGTCGCCCTCCTACCCATTATCCTGTGCTAGAAGAAGATACCTACCGTATCTTTTGGTCTGTATGTGACATGTATGGTAAAGTCAGAATCTCCGTGTCGATGCTTCAGTGAAACGACTGTTTTTTTTGAATTCGTAGTGTTAAAAATGTTTTTGCGACTCACTTCCATTACATTCTACTGCAAAATCAATCAATTATTCCAGCTGTAACATGTGAAAAAGTAAACGCACCCAGATTTTAATGAGTCAAAAAACTAATTAAAATACAAGGAGATCAGTGGAGCGTTTAAAGAACTGATCTCACGGAATTTGTAGCGTTAAAAAAAACCGAGATCTGCAAACAACCATATTTTAACAAAGCTATTACAGTAAAAAAATGTCTGTCTGTCAGGTTTTTTAAAAGTAGTGCTTTCAGTTAATCTACAGATATCGCACTCACAGCGTGATGGCTTTCATAAATTTTATGCTTCACACCACACAAAAAATGTCATTAAATCGAGTCGAGCTTTATCGCTGATTGCTTTCCAGATAAGCCCGTATTTATCTGCTTCCTAACGTAATTTCAATCGGTGGTGCTAAGGCACGTAGTTGTAGTGCGTGCAACTTCCATCAGCGGGAGCTGGAACTGAGCTCGGGCAATTCGGACAGGCGTCCAGAATTGAGAACGAGAACAACTGGCAGAAAGCTTTCGAAGTTGAGGTACTGCTTCTGAAACTGAAGCCTCGACGCCAAATTCTCTCCCAGCAGATATCCGCGCAATCTTGTTGGTGAATTGCGGTCATGGTCTCAATTGGTGTTTCTATCATGCAAACGTTGGTTTTTTTGTAAATCTTCCTTCCCGCCTAGAACGAGAATTCGGTTTAATTAGCTAAGATTGAAACCTTTTCGACTAACCCGCTGGAAAACTGGCACAATGCCAGTAAGGAGGAGTTACAACGGACATCTTCGATAGTTCCGCCTGACCTTAGAGTCATGCAGTATTCGTCGCCGATATCGTAATGATCACACATATGATATCTGATCCACGTGTTGCCAGCATTCATTCGTGCGTTAGGTGTCATCACCGAGTCGTACCAAAATGTGGTGTCACTGGTTACTGAACATTGCTGGCCAAGTATGCCATTCTGCCGTCGAAGTGCTAAAAAAAACAGGCCGGCAAGTACCTGAAAGCATAAAATACTGTAGTTTCGTGAGAGCCCCATGAGGGTATAAAAGAGAATGAAAAGGATTTCACCTTCGACGCTAAAATCTTGTAGTGTTCGCTGTCTGTATGGATTTGAGCCAGAACTGATCCCTGGTTCTGGCACGTCGTCCAGGCATCTTCCTATGTTGAGTTGGTGGTTGTAACGAAAAAACATCGTGATCCATCCACTACACCTCCTCAGTTTGCACATTGATATTGAGCAGGGTATATAGAGCTTCATCGAGGTCGGGCTATCTTTCCTCTAGTTGTTATTTTGGAATAATTTCGCAGCTTTACAAACGCAGGAGGATGAACCGCAAAGATCTAGCGACACCTTTGACCATGTTGAATGTTGGCTACAAAATCTTAGCAAAGATTCTTGTGATGAGACTGAGGAAAGTGATGGCTCGAATTGTGTATCCAGACCAGACTTTCTCCGTGCCAGGCAGGGACATTCGAGACGGGGTCCTGACGCTGTATAATGCTGTAGAGTACATCAATGAGTCAGATATGTGCGTGTAACCAGCGCACCCAGGCGGCGGGAGATAGTCGAGACCGAAGTCTCTAAGCAAAAAACTCCGACTGGAGGTAGGCAAGTCTCGCGACTATACCTGCTCTAGAAACATCAACCGAAGAGGTTGACGTCCCAGCCAGGGGAGCGTATCGATTACTCCCGACCGCCAGGCGTGCTGGTCACATTCCTCCCACCGTTGGAATGGCTCCCCGCCATTCTCCACTGGGAGAACCAACACCCCAGTGGTGGTGCCTTATCAGCGCTAGGGTTCCACCCACCGTCGCGCTAAGGCGCACCAAACGCTCGCCGAACCTCTCCCCCCGCTAGAAGCGGAAGCCGCGCCCCGGGCGGAGGCAACCAGACGAAGTCTGGTAGGGAGTACACCTGCAGGGAACCCTCGGCCACAGCAAGCGCAGGCGCGCCAGTCCGGCATTCACCACAACCACCCGGGCTAGCACACTAGTCCATAAGGGGCTTACATCCGAAGAAGGCCCTTTGGTTCGTGACGCCAGTGTAACCAGCGCACCCAGGCGGCGGGAGATAGTCGAGACCGAAGTCTCTAAGCAAAAAACTCCGACTGGAGGTAGGCAAGTCTCGCGACTATACCTGCTCTAGAAACATCAACCGAAGAGGTTGACGTCCCAGCCAGGGGAGCGTATCGATTACTCCCGACCGCCAGGCGTGCTGGTCACATGCGCGATACTTCTCTCAGTTGACCATATGACCGCCTTTGACATCGTGAAATGAGAGTATCTTTTCGCCGTTTTGAACTATTTTGAGTTAGGCAAAAATTTTCGAAGTTGGATCAAGGTCATCTTTAAAGCAGGGATGGTAACGACGTCAGTACAAGTGAACGGGTATATATCCTTGCCCTTTCACCCAACTAGAGGGATAAGGCAGGGCTGTCTATTGTCCGCTTTATAGTATGTGCTTGTATCGGAAACTGTCACAAATTACATCAGGAGGAAAACAACCATAAAAGGAATAGTTCCAATTGACCAAGAACTAAAAATTAGCAATTACGCCAATGACACAAATTTTTTGATGACTGACTGTGCCTCTATTGAACGCATTTTTGAAGTGTACGAAAAATTTAGGAAAGCATCTGGGGCATTAGTAAATTGGGAAAAAACCGAAATTTTGTTACTTGGCTCGATGAATCTGGTTGATTGAGAGCAAGACCTGCAAACTTATGTGGTCGAGCAAGTAAAGGTTTATGGGTTCTTGATTCTTAGTGCGGGAATGGAAATGGAAACTGGTCTTTAAGGCGCGAACATATCGGGACACTAAGCAGCAAAACACCGCATAGCGGCATTTCTTTTTTTTTGTAGAATTCATGTTGTAGACACGTACTTTGTTTCGGAAGTATGGTGTTGCGTCCACAATCGCACCTGAGTCTGATCTCCAACGATATATTAAAAAAAATATCGATGGATATTTCTGGTATCCATCCAAAGCGAATATGGGGAACGAGTACATTTTTAAAAGTAGTAAACACCAAGGCGTAGTGGCTTGCCCAGATGTAGACATTAAAGTTTTAGCTTTCCGCCTAATGCTTCTGTTGCGTAGACTGGTAGCCAGCCAGGAAGCAGCTTGGCACAGGGTGTTTGCTTTTCTCTTTGAGAAAGTGAAATACGAAAAACTTAATCAGCTGACTAACATAGCAGTGCCTCGACTGTATAAAGATATCCGCAGGGCTGTTATAATTGCCAAGTTTTGTCAAAGAGACCAGGGTAGTGAGGGATAAGACACCAGAACATATTCGCTGAAACACGTCAAAACTAAGATATTTCATGAGCACATGATGGGCGGTAAAGTGGGCAAGGCCAGCCTGGCCATGCAGGAGTACTGGAAAGCAAAGTTAGCGAACGACTCAATAGATTTTGAGGCTCATTCGAAGGTAACCAGGACTAAGAATATTGACGGGCTGACTCGTAGATTCCACTATGGCTTGCTGTATATAAGGCTTCATACACAAGAAGTAGAGTTTCTAAATTCGCTGGGGTTCGGGCAAATTGTAAATACTGCACAGATCACTATGCATGTAATGACACTAAGGATGTTCACCACGTTTTCGATTCATGTCAGCAGGCAGTATCATTCTGAAAAAAAGTGGAGATTTTTCTTTAAAAATAGATTCGACTATTACTTTGGAGGCTGAAAACAGGGTACTAATCGTAAGAGGAGAACTATGTCTTCACTCATTGCGGGAGCCAGTGTGCGGATGGTTGTTGTTTTGAAAATTACGCGTTGTATACAGTGGTTTCCGACTAGTTAGGATGCATGTAGGTAATGCAGCTAAGCTAAGGGTTTGAGATCAAACAGGAGATAGCAGCACCTAGATTGGTGCCAATTTTCCTTTCTATTCGCTCGTATTCCTTGGTTCATAAAGGTCACTAATAAAAAAGGAAGATAAACAAGCGATTAAAAAAGTGTGATAAATTGATCAAATTCGAATGTGTCGGTTTTTGTACTTAAAATTAATGCTACGAAAAAAAATACTGCATATCCACGAGTTTCTGCTCCTATGTTTTCCACACAGTTCACACGCAAAACATAAGAGCTCGCTTGCCCTATGGAGTTATACTCTAATCCTGGGAGATGTGCCTTCATCTAACACCAAGCCGAATTATGCCCAATAGACTACCCGACAATGCAAGTTTTTAATGTAACACTAGAAAAAAACCATGGCGCAAAGCCAGATCTCAAAGTCGCTCATTCATCAGAGCGCGTTAGCGTTTCTGATGCAACCAGTGCTATGGCACGTAATTGTAGTCCGTACAGCTCCCATCAGTTGGAGCTGGAACTGAGCTCGGACAGGTTGGACAGGCGTCCAGAATTGAGAACGAGAACAGCTGGCAGGAGGTTTTAGATGTTGCGATATCAGTAATGAAATTGAAGCTTCGACACCGAAGTCTTCGCCAGCATGCATGAGCGCAATCTTGCGGCCGCGTCAAAGTCATGATCTCTATTGGCATTTCCGTCATGCACACATTGGTTCTTCCGTATTTTTCCTTTCCCCCTAAGATTTAAAGCTATTCAGTGAAAACATAAAAGTAGCAATTTTAATACCTTACTCGAAAACTGGCACAATTCTAGGCGAGATGAGTCACACTTGTCATCTCCAATAGTTCTATTTCGGTGCAAGGTCATGCAGTAGTCTCCGCCAATGTCATAATGACCGCACGTGTGATATCTAAGCCATGTATTGCCAGCATTCATTTGTGGGTTCGGCGTCGTTTTCGAGTCATACCAGAATGTGGTGTCGTTGGTTACTGAGCATGGCATACCGAGTATGCCATTCTGACGTCGAAGTGCTAAATACCGCAATCCAGTATTCATCTGCAAGCGCAAAATTTTTTGTGAGATTATTATCTGATTATTCAGAAAAAAAGTGGAGAAAAACTAATTTTACATCAGAGCCTAAAATCTTGTAATATTCGCTGTCTGTATGAATTTGAGTCAGTACTGCCCCCTGGTCTCGGCAGTTTGTCCAGGCACGTTCCCATGTTGACATCATATTCGAAACGAAAAAGCATCGTGATCCATCCGCTACACCTCCCAAACTAGCGCACGCACTGAGGTTGCATTTCAGATCTGAAACTGCATGGGTTGAATGGGTACACGGTTGAAGAGCCTGCTTTTTTTGTGATGCTAGCGGGTTTTAAAAAAACCTTAAAATAAATGATATGGCGTTTTTCTTGCGCAAGCAATCATCTTTGTACGTGCAGTAGGTCTTCTGTAAAATAGTGAAGAATTTATTGGTCAAATCATGCTGTGGCCCGACTCACAAGCGGAAGGGCAAGCTTGATGCTGATAGGAAGCGTTTTTGAAAAGTAACAACTTGGATGGCCTGCTTACTTTGTGCTTATGTTAAATTGGAAATGAAGAAGTTTAAAATGGATAATATGGCACATTTTTCAGCTCTAGCCATGATCTCTGCGCGCGCAGCAGGCATCTGCTACGGTGAGGTAGAAAATTCTTCAATTAGAACATCGAGGAGATCAGTTTTACCATGGCACTGACAACCTTGTCTGACGCTGCCATCAGTTGCACAAAATCGGCCATTAAAAATTCCGATTCCCTTTTCTAATGGAAAAACATTGTCCACTACACCAACAATTTCTGCCAAGGTTTTCGATGTTACCTTGACAGACGTTACAGCCGGAAGCATTTTATTGTTGGCTTAAGCTCAGCAACAGCACCAAGATCATTTTGCATGACCGAAGAGTTTTCGCTGTCAATAGTTCACACTGTAATTTATTCACGACGAGACATCATGATTTTTTCTTTTTTGACGTAAGAGAATTCAGTTAGTCTGATCTCGAAAAAAAAGTCACGAAGAAGCCTGAGATTGTGTGCATATTCTGGAAGCCAAGTTTTTTAAACTGGGCACTAAAAATAAAAATGGCTCAAACTGGCTTTCTGACAATGCATTGATCGTTAGAATAGTATTGGAAGAGAGCGGTATGCCTTGATATTTTTTAATTATAGCGGCGACCCGTAAGGGGAAAATACAAATCACCCGAGCTCCGTTTGGCTGCTGGATCTCTAAAAAGGAATGAATGAACAATTTGTGTTATACTCTCCCAATTGACACTGGCAAGATGCATAAAACTAACGTTTTCGATGACAACCGCGTTTTTATTTTGCACAACCGCAGGGTCACACTAAAAGCGGCTCCCTCTCGCTCCATACCGTAGACCTCAGTGCCAGCCCGCTGCCTAATCCTTTCGCATTCACTCACGAAGCTTACAAGCTCAATAAATCCACAAGATGTCAACCTTTTCCTTTTTTCTATCTATGAACATCTTTCTCAAGATAGGGATACGGATATTGATATCTTCATCTATATTTTTTAAAAATATAAATATTAAAACTATATTTATATATATATATCTTTTTTCCAAGTCATATCTACAGAAATCTATAGAAAAAACGGATAATGTCGAGTTGTATAGCGGTGAAATTACCGTCCTGTGCCATCAAGAAGAGAGGAATAAGCAGAAAATATTCCAGTCAGTAAATGTTATACCGTTTAGAAATCATGAAAAACTGAGTTTGTAATGCGAAGGTGTTAAGAAAAATTCAAGTAATACCTGACGTCCTAAATCTACAGGATGGCGTATAACATGTCTTCATGACCTCAAGCAGGCAATCAAGCTTCAGTTCATAGTTGTAGATGTGGAGTGCCCGACATTGTTAGTCAAGTACTGTTCCATGCTCCTGGTTAATGTCCTTTGTCCCCTCCTTTGGTTGCTCTTTGGTTGATGATCTGCCTATTTGTGAAAAAATTCCAGGCAAGTTGACGCTACTCAAAGGACGCAAGATCTACCAAGTAATTCAGACTGGGAGTTCAGAAAAATCGAAAATATCGGTAAGAGAAAACCTCTCTTGTGAGAAAACCTCAACTAGTCTTCTATCCTAGTACAGAAACGTGTGGTGACGAAACTTCGTTTTAAAAACGTGGCTGACAAGTTCAGCCTCCTGTGTCGCAGCTTGAATAAGGCCAGAAGATCAGTGAAATATGGCCAATATCGCCAAAGCAAACACTGGAAAAAAATTTTCGGTTATAATTCCGCGAAAATCCAGTTTGCACCAAGAAACACTGTTGCGGTACCATCACTTATCATTAGTGCATCGAGTTCGCATATAAAAGTGGAGAATGTTTCTATGTACCCGTCGTTTGAGTGCACTAGAAAGTGCTTGGCTGAGGTGAAATAGCAACTAGCAACTACAATCAAGAATTCAAACTCAGTCATTCCCAGGTTGAATCAGTACGGAAAGCGTGTCCTGAATGACAAAAATTGTCCATCAGCATTGCGTCTACACAATTTTTTTGGTCAATGCCTTCTTTGTACTTCATCCAACAAAGCTTTCTGCACCAACTCTCACCGATCACTCAACAATAGCATACCCACGTGCACTGCAATATATACCCTCTCAACTATATACCCACGTGCACTGCAATATATACCCCCTCAACTACATACCCACGTGCACTGCAATATATACCCCCTCAACTGCATACTCACGTGCACTGCAATATATACCCCCTGCACCCTCTACCCACGTGCACTGCAATATATACCCCCTCAACTATATACCCACGTGCACTGCAATATATACCCCCTTAACTATATACCTACGTGCACTGCAATATATACCCCCTCAACTACATACCCACGTGCACCGCAATATATACCCCCTCAACTATATACCCACGTGCACTGCAATATATACCCCCTCAACTGCATACTCACGTGCACCGCAATATATACCCCCTCAACTATATACCCACGTGCACTGCAATATATACCCCCTCAACTGCATACCCACGTGCACTGCAATATATACCCCCTTAACTATATACCTACGTGCACTGCAATATATACCCCCTTAACTGCATACCCACGTGCACTGCAATATATACCCCCTTAACTATATACCCACGTGCACTGCAATATATATACCCCCTTAACTACATACCTACGTGCACTGCAATATATACCCCCTCAACTACATACCCACGTGCACTGCAATATATACCCCCTTAACTATATACCCACGTGCACTGCAATATATACCCCCTCAACTACATACCCACGTGCACTGCAATATATACCCCCTCAACTGCATACCCACGTGCACTGCAATATATACCCCCTTAACTACATACCCACGTGCACTGCAATATAAACCCCCGCAACTGCATACCAACGTGCACTGCAATATATACCTCCTCAACTACATACCCACGTGCACTGCAATATATACCCTTTAACCATATACCCACGTGCACTGCGAAATATACCCCCTAAACTGCATACCCACGTGCACTGCAATATATACCCCCTTAACTATATACCCACGTGCACTGCAATATATACTCCCTCAACTGCATACCCACGTGCACTGCAATATATACCCCCTCAACTGCATACCCACGTGCACTGCAATATATACCCCCTCAACTACATACCCACGTGCACTGCAATATATACCCCCTTAACTACATACCTACGTGCACTGCAATATATACCCCCTCAACTGCATACCCACGTGCACTGCAATATATACCCCCTCAACAACATACCCACGTGCACTGCAATATATACCCCCTTAACTGCATACCCACGTGCACTGCAATATATACCCCCTCAACTACATACCCACGTGCACTGCAATATATACCCTCTCAACTATATACCCACGTGCACTGCAATATATACCCTCTCAACTGCATACCCACGTGCACTGCAATATATACCCCCTCAACTGCATACCCACGTGCACTGCAATATATACCCCCTTAACTACATACCCACGTGCACTGCAATATATACCCCTCAACTGCATACCCACGTGCACCGCAATATATACCCCCTCAACTACATACCCACGTGCACTGCAATATACCCCCTCAACAACATACCCACGTGCACTGCAATATATACCCCCTCAACTGCATACCCACGTGCAACGCAATATATACCCCCTCAACTACATACCCACGTGCACTGCAATATATACTCCCCAACTGCATACCCACGTGCACTGCAATATATACCCCCTCAACTGCATACTCACGTGCAACGCAATATATACCCCCTCAACTATATACCCACGTGCACTGCAATATATACCTCCTCAACTGCATACCCACGTGCACTGCAATATATACCCTCTCAACTACATACCCACGTGCACTGCAATATATACCCCCTCAACTACATACCCACGTGCACTGCAATATCTACCTCCTCAACTACATACCCACGTGCACTGCAATATATACCCCCTCAACTACATACCCACGTGCACTGCAATATATACCCCCTCAACTACATACCCACGTGCACTGCAATATATACCCCCTCAACTGCATACTCACGTGCACCGCAATATATACCCCCTTAACTATATACCCACGTGCACTGCAATATATACCCCCTCAACTGCATACCCACGTGCACTGCAATATATACCCCCTCAACTACATACCCACGTGCACTGCAATATTAACCCTCTCAACTATATACCTACGTGCAATGCAATATACCCACTCAACTGCATACCCACGTGCACTGCAATATATACCCCCTCAACTACATACCCACGTGCACTGCAATATATACCCCCTCAACTGCATACCCACGTGCACCGCAATATATACCCCCTCAACTACATACCCACGTGCACTGCAATATATATACCCCCTCAACTACATACCCACGTGCACTGCAATATATACCCCCTCAACTGCATACCCACGTGCACTGCAATATATACCCCCTCAACTACATACCCATGTGCACTGCAATATATCCCCTCTTACCCCAACTCCATACCCACTACGTGCACTGCAATATATACCCCCTCAACTAAATACCCACGTGCACTGCAATACTATACACCTCCTTTCCACGTGCACTGGAATAAACCCCCTCAACTACATACCCACGTGCACTGCAATATATACCCTCTCAACTGCATACCCACGTGCACTGCAATATATACCCTCTCAACTACATACCCACGTGCACTGCAATATATACTCCCCCAACTGCATACCCACGTGCACTGCAATATATACCCCCTCAACTGCATACTCACGTGCACCGCAATATATACCCCCTCAACTACATACCCACGTGCACTGCAATATATACCCCCTCAACTGCATACTCACGTGCACCGCAATATATACCCTCTCAACTACATACCCACGTGCACTGCAATATATACCCCCTCAACTGCATACCCACGTGCACTGCAATATATACCCCCTCAACTGCATACCCACGTGCAACGCAATATATACCTTCTAACTGCATACCCACGTGCACTGAAATATCTACCCCCTCAACTACATACCCACGTGCACCGCAATATATACCCCCTCAACTGCATACCCACGTGCACTGCAATATATACCCCCTCAACTGCATACCCACGTGCACTGCAATATATACCCCCTTAACTACATACCCACGTGCACTGCAATATTTACCCCCTCAACATACCCACGTGCACTGCAATATCTACCCCGCTAAACTACATACCCACGTGCACTGCGAAATATACCCCCTCAACTACATACCCACGTGCACTGCAATATATACCCCCTAAACTCTATACCCACGTGCACTGCAATATACACATTTTTTGTCCCCTCACTCCTCCATACCCGCAGTCCCATTGCAATATATACCCCCTTAACTACATACCCACGTGCACTGCAATATATACCCCCTCAACTATATACCCACGTGCACTGCAATATATACCCCCTCAACGTACATACTCATGTGCACCGCAATATATATACCACCCTCAACTACATACTCACAATTACACACGTGCACCGCAATATTTACCCCCTCAACTACATACCCACGTCCACTGCAATATTAACCCCCTCAACAACATACCCACGTGCACTGAAATATCTACCCCCTCAACTACATACCCACGTGCACCGCAATATATACCCCCTCAACTACATACCCACGTGCACTGCAATATCTACCCCCTCAACTATATACTCACGTGCATCGCAATATATACCACCTCAACTATATACACACGTGCACTGCAATATATACCCTCTCAACTGCATACCCACGTGCACTGCAATATTAACCCTCTCAACAACATACCCACGTGCACTGAAATATCTACCCCCTAAACTACATATCCACGTGCACTGCAATATATAACCCCTCAACTGCATACCCACGTGCACTGCAATATATACCCCCTCAACTACATACCCACGTGCACTGCAATATATACCCCCTCAACTACATACCCACGTGCACTGCAATATATACCCCCTCAACTGCATACCCACGTGCACTGCAATATATACCCCCTCAACTACATACCCACGTGCACTGCAATATATACCCCCTCAACTACATACCCACGTGCACTGCAATATATACCCCCTCAACTACATACCCACGTGCACTGCAATATATACCCCCTCAACTGCATACCCACGTGCACTGCAATATATACCCCCTCAACTACATACCCACGTGCACTGCAATATATACCCCCTCAACTACATACCCACGTGCACTGCAATATATACCCCCTCAACTGCATACCCACGTGCACTGCAATATATACCCCCCCTCAACTACATACCCACGTGCACTGCAATATATACCCCCTCAACTACATACCCACGTGCACTGCGATATATACCCTCTCAACTACATACCCACGTGCACTGCAATATATACCCCCTCAACTACATACCCACGTGCACTGCAATATATACCCCCTCAACTACATACCCACGTGCACTGCAATATATACCCCCTCAACTACATACCCACGTGCACTGCAATATATACCCCCTCAACTACATACCCACGTGCAACGCAATATATACCCCCTCAACTGCATACCCACGTGCACTGCAATATATACCCCCTCAACTGCACACCCACGTCCACTGCATACCCAGGTGCACTGCAATATATACC
>JASANH010000503.1:0-24578 GCA_030248295.1 Mesodorylaimus sp. YZB2_4
CGAAGAAGATCTTTAGTTCTGTTAATAAGAAGCGTAAAATTAGATCAAATCCGCAATGCAGGGAGGAGTTCCCATCGATCGAAAAGCTCCCTGGAAATTAGCTTGCACCTTACAAATAACAAACTTTTGAGGAATGCAAAAAAGAGTCAAAAACTTCAACCAAAAGCTATCTCTGATAACTCAGTTTCTTCTCAAATCTTTTTAACCAGAATTTTCAACGACTGATGTAAAAGTTGCATGCTGTCCTCTGCGGCGACCGTCGTGAATTGTTCCAAGACCTATTCCATAGCATCCCTGTCAGAATCTTCGAAATAAACTAAAACCTGCCTCAGCTATACTCCGACTGTTGCATCTGGAAAGTGCACTTGGACCAAGCACGACAAAGCGCACAAAACCGAGAAAACACGCTTGATCTTTGGTCCAGGAATGATGGTGTTTGTCCAGCTTTCCTGCCAGATCGACAATGGCCAGGTCCAGAAATTTTTAAACCGATGTTCTCTCTCTCCCAAAAATACAATGAAGCATCCAGATTGAGAAGACCAAGCAGCGAAGAAAGGGAAGCTGGAGAGAACAAACAGGCCAGTTGTGATGCCGGATGTGTCATATCAATTCACCTTGGGCAGGCTGTTCCTTTTTTTGAAGACCTGGTGAAAACGCCAACACCAAGAACGCAGTTTTTGTGCTAGCATGTAATATGAGCTCACAGAACTACGTGAAACTGAAAGTACCCCCCCCCCCCCCGTAAATACCAAATCATACACCGAAAATAGCTATGAGCATTTCGGTCCAGTAATGCATGTTTATGAGTCAAAAGGGAGGAAAGCGCAAAATTGATCTGGCTGTCTTCATCACATCCGCCACTGCTGACAACATGAGTTTGTGAGCATACAGCACTGACCTCCGCGTCGAAGTTAATAACCAAACCCGTCGTTTTATTGTTTTATACTTTTCAGATATCTAAGTTTTTTTCCTAAACCAAATTTTCACAATGACCGGGGTATGGCCATTGTTACTTGCATAATCTCCGAAAATCTTAATTCATCGCTCCACATCATTGCGTAAGATGAATGCGGGGTGTGTGCCATAGAACCAAAACCATTTTAGTGTGGGGCACGGAACTAAATGATGGTTCCAGCTCTTTCGGTCACTGAATCCTAACTGATCCGCCCATGACGGCAGATGCCTTCTTTTCGCGTTGTCCTCTTCATGGTACCAGTTTTCACTCACTTAGAACCAACTGGCATTTTGGTAGGTACCTCCTGGTCAGGGCTGCTGGCACAAGAATTGTGGAATCACCTAAAAACCATGTCAACAACGGCGGGCCTCCATGACGCATTAATCCCTATTACCCCGATCACAGCCGACTCGACCATGAACCTGCATAGTCATATTTAGAAAAATTTAAAATTAAATGGCCTCTAGCACATCCATTTTTCCTTTTTTTGTTTACATTTTCAGATATCCAAGTTTTCTGGAACCAAATTTTCACAATGACTGGGGTCTGGCCATTGTTCTCTGGAAGGACGGCTGGACAAACTGGGCATTGTTGGAGGGGCTATATAAGCAGGGTGAACCTGGAGATGCCAGACTGCCTGACGCACACTTGATCAATTCGTGGACACTGAGCAAAGATGAAGCCCGTCTTCTGGTCGATTTTGGTTCTCTTCTCCGTCCTGGCCCTGCTCGGGCACAGTTTGCCAGCGGCCAATCCTGAGGGCGAGCAGATTGATGCTGCCGAGTTGGAGAAACTACGAGAGGCCGATCCACGCTTGTTTGGTTTCCTCGCAGCTCTTATCCCAGCTGCCATATCCGCAGTGCAGGGCATTGTGAACGGTTAGTCTATCAGGAGAGAAGCCGATGCCAGGTGACTGAAAAGTAGCAGTTTTAAGCTAACCTTGTATTATAGTTTTTGGTATTTTAGAGGACGGAACTCAAAGAAGCATGCGAGTCGTTTGTGATGTCAGAACTGTTCCTCGGCTTTTAAAATGTGGATGTTAGGCATGCGGGAGATTTGATAAAAATAAAGGAACGTTAAGCGGAAGTAATGTAGGCAATGAAATCCGAACTCCACTACCAGACACAATCTGGTGGTCAGATACTGTCATGCAATCAAACAGAAGGAAGGAGGGCACTCGAATTTAAATTAAAATCATATCATGGCCGGACCGGATCTGATCGTATCATGTGAGGTATATGTAGCTTTTTTAAAAATCAATAACTCAACAACTTTTTTCGAAAGGTTGCTCCTTATTAAGACAGACTTTCTCTAAGGCCGACCCGGGGGTTGCAAAGGGAAATTTTTTGACCCCCCTTTTTATGCGTGAATTAGGTGCACCCATGAGTGGTTATAGTGATGCACCAATGCTTTTTTGAGCACACTCGATTTTAACGGGGCTATCCCAAAAAACGCTTTTTTGAATGTGCTTTGGCAACATCGGCCATAAATCACTGATCTTTTAGTCTTTCGTGATCAATGACACATCAGAGTGTTCGCAAACGGCCAAGGAATCGAATGCTTGTCGTGAAAAGTGTCTATCTTCTACCTGTATCGAGATATTGGGCGCCAAAGTCGGAGTACGATGGCGGGCGTGCTGTGAACCCCCCCCCCCCCCCGGATGCTCGACGGCTGAGACTGTCTCCTCGTTTTGCTTCCGCCTCTCTACTCGAGGCACCTATGGGTTACCGGGTGTGCCACCCATGGCCTGGCATGTAATGTCAGCGAGGGTTTAGGGTTCGCATACCGACCTCCGTGACCGGGAATCGAACCCGGGACGAGTCCATCCACTCGCTCCCAAGCAATACGGAGAGACGAATGCTAAATCGCTGCAGCACAGCGACCGCAGGTATTCGATTGGATATTTATCAGAAAATGAAAATGAAATTATTTATTAACAATGAAAATGCTCGAGGTTGAAGTCATCAATATTTTTCATTTGTGGTGTAGGAATAAGGCATATAGAAGTAACCCGTACATATCCTCTGTCCGTTTGCCAGGTAACTCCACTCTGTCACGACTGGCTCCTCCAAAATGACCATAAAGCATTGCTTTGAAGACTGGACTGTAATCAGCTAATTTATCGCGCGGAATGTGCTGTAGAACTTATAGATTTGACAAATTCTGGTGGCTATCCAAATGACTTAAATCGTTTGACTGGCCTGACAGTGCGCCCATCGTACCAGGAACTACGATTGGTAAAAATACTCGATCTTAATGCGTATGCGTTAACGCGCAGTCTCTTGAATGCGTTTGCGTATCGCGTATTTTTTTACAGTCGGTTTCTAGTCCAACACTGTAACTATTTAGTTATGTATCCTTAACTAAAATTATCTGCAGCCGCAGCATCCGCAGCACTTTGACATGGCAGTAGATGTGGCTGCCTTCTGATCAGCTAAACATCCAAGGGAGAAATCTCTGTTGGCTTCGGTCATGTGTGTTTTCCAAGTACTCCCAGCCCCAGTTGATGCCCCCAGTTGCCGTGAAGTTCCAGTAGTTGTTGAACTAGTTTTCCCAGTACTGACAGAAGATGTCAAAACCAGAGGATCCTTTACGGCGCACAACAAAGAACGACGATGTCTCAACAGTCCTACTGTAGATCTTACCCACAGACAAATCCGCAGACAAACCAAGTACCTGCCCCGGAGTCAAATCCTAGACTCTTCCACTATGAACCAAAGGAGACGGCGACCGCAGAGGCCCTTTGAGAGTATGCTAATCGAAGTTCCTGGCTGGCGCATGCCCTGCCCACAGTTCTGCCAACGGGCTGGACAACACAAGGGGTGGCTTTCCACAAATTCAGAACAACAGATGGAAACTAATCGAGTGAAAACAAGCGAGGGAGAGCCCCGATCTCTCCCGGCTGTCTGCTCTTATACCGCCCTGGCTCCTCCTTACTAGCCAACTACTCGAGCCACATCCCCAAGAATTCCAGGCGCCCCCCAAGCTGCAACGGTCACAACAACCTCCCAGTCTAGCTTTAAGAAGCTTACAGGGGAGCGGTCAATGACATTCTGTGGAAACACAAGTCACTGACTGACCGACTGTGTGAAAACCATATCTCTTTTATGAGCAGATACTTCTTATTAGCATTCCTCATACTATGCGTAGGCTCATTTGAGAAGGGTCTTGATTGCGCAATCTTAAGCACTTTTGACGAGTGAGTCAGTTCGCTGATTTGAGCGTAACTCCACTACCCTCGGTTTTCTAACGCACTGCCTCATTTGTGAGTTTGAGTGACGCTAGACTGAATGGTTATGGCAACCAAGCTCACAATTAGTTAGCCATTTGGGTGCATTGGCCCTATCTATCGCCGCTTTTGGTGAAAAGGAACTCTCAATAATTAGTAATAAGCTCCACACCACACACACGCACCCACACCAAGGCACGACCACCAATGATGGATTTGCTGCTTTATTATTCTTACTGTAGAGGTATTGACTAACCTGGACTGGTTCTCGATTTGCATCGATACTAACCTACTGTTTTGTGCCTGTTTGTGTGTGTGCCTTTGGTGGCCCTCTCATAATCAGTCGAGAGTCGAGCCGCCTTAGTGAATGGCTGCTCTCGTATCGCGTCCTGGGTCGCCCCTCTATCGCGTGGCAGGGCGGCCAGTTCACACCACAAGTAGTAAATTGATGCTATATAGTACCCGTGCGTATAAGTGGTTCACTATGTGTCTCATATTCCTACAACACAGGGCACTCACGGTAATGTGCCATTCATGAGAATCAGTTCGTAAATCATCTTTGTGGCACAATCCCAACTAGAACACCTGAGAAAGAAAACATACAAATAATTGTGAGTTCGCGCCAAAAGTACAAATTGCTTGTGTACCTGCGTACGTTGTCTGCTAGAACGCGGGAGTCAGTGAATTTTATTTATCATTGCGAAATAGTGTTGCCCGTTCGAAAATACTTACAGTATATCCGGTGTTTTCGCTTTCGCAGTCCTCCTCTATGGCATCGAAAGATTTAATTAATCGAAATTCGCTCCAAGATCGAGCTCGGTTCGACGCGTGGTCTTCTTTACTCAAAGTCGGGGTGGATCCCAACGACGCTATGGCCAAAACTGGAACTAATGATATCGAGTCGACAATTTCTCAATCGGAATATTCCATTCCGAAAACAAACCTTCAGAATCCCGTGGTGGTTTCGGAATCTAGCCAAGATACTCCTGACGATCCGAACAAAGCGTCGGTTGACGAAATGATTCGAAAGTTAATCGATGAAGCTTGCGAAATGGGAACGGAAAGTTCAAAGGGTTCGGGTGATCAGGTCAAAGAAGAATTCGATAATGGAAACAAATCGGTGCCCGAAGATGCCGTTTCAGATGCCTTGAACAGGTCGATCGGTATCGGAACGGGTGATCAGTTTAAGAAAGTCGTTTTTAATAAAAAAGGCGCAAAAGCCGCGATGAAATCGAAAGCGCTGAATGAAGAGCAAATTGTGGCGATGATCGAGGATGGAATGGAGCAAGACGCTCTCGAAAGTTTGATCGATTGGTTGTTGACCGAAGCTGAACACTGCGGTCATATGTTTTTGATGACAAACGGAATAGCAATCGTCGATGAAAATGGAAAATTAGAGGACAAGTTTTTGTGGAGTAAGAATTTTTTTATAACTTATGATTGGAGCTCTGATTAAAAAATCGTGTTTTAGGCAGCCCAGATCACGAGTCCTTGTTCGAGTCAAGAAATCCGTTGCAAGCAGCCATGGAACGTCTTACTGTTGTTTTAAAGTCATTGCGAATTTTGAATCGTAAAGTCTTATCAAAACCGAATCCAGTTTGGTTGCAGCGCTACGTAAATATTCTCACTATGGTCGCTTCAGCTGGCAGCGAGACGACGAAGGTCGATTCAGATTTGCTAGTCGTCGATTCGGATACACTGCCCCATCCATGCATCAATATGAAATCATTTCACGACGTGATAGCCGACGATTGTGGCACTCAAGATTTGTACGTCATGAAAAATGGATTGCCCGGTTATGTAGAAGCTATGGAACGCTTGGTGAAAAATTCAACTGGTGGTCTTCATTGGAATTTGAGCATTCTTGGCGCTTTAAACGAAGCTAGTGGCTTGATGTGCGATTTTGAACAGGTCAGTAGTGTGTTTTGATTGTACAACAGGGCTCATCTCATCTCGGTTAGACAGCATGGTAAACCTGGGAAAGCAAAGTAATCCTCAAAATGCCTGGAAAACAGAGGGCGGGAAAATCAGGAAGAGTAAAAATTTGGGTGCCAAAATCAGATTAGCAACAGGATTCGGCAAAATCAAGGGCGATCGCGTTCACTTGTTTCAGAAGGCTGTCTCAGAAACTGGCAGCTCTATGCCGGCATGAACCTTCTCCTTTCCAGCCTCACCCTCCTCTTTCCGAAATCCAATCTGAAATTCCTGGCTCGCCCTAGGACAGACTATTGCTGGCCAGGCGATGGCTCAACCAAATTAACTACCCCACGCAGTCCACGGACACCTCGTGCTGTAGTTTACTGCCACCACACCACAAGGGCCGTGTAGACTCACGATTCGGGGAGCAGCCGCACATGTCGGTTATAAAAGGGGTTCTGATGGACCTGAGCCTGAACCAGGAGCCGGTCCGGCCCAGGAACTCAAGAACGGTCCTATATCGATGCCTGCAAACCATGCCGGACATTCGACCTCGATCTGGTGGCGGCCCTGACTGGGGTTTACCAATTCCCTGAACCAGTGCACCGATAGGCCAGAGGTGATAGTCCATGCCCATTACACATCCCCTCCCCACTCCTGACTGTGGATGTCCTTTATCAATGAGAGAGAATACATTATGCTACAAAATGAGCAGCTGCAATACACCGTTGCGTCAGGTGGATCAGGCTGGGTCGATCCGGGCCTTGGGTCGGGGCGGATCAGTTTACTGGCCTAACCCCAGGTCTATCGTTGCTGGTTTTGAATCACCTGCCTTTTCTGGGTCCCTGACGGAAATCTCTTAATCAGTTGAGGTTGGGTCCGCTAGTGCACGGGCAGTGTGAAAAAATCAGGGAAGCAATCAAATTTCTGTCTGGGAAATCAGGAAAAATCATTTTCCGCTCCTTGTATGAGCCCTGTGTAGTAGCGTTCGTTCGGGATCACTTTTTTCGGGATCGGGATCGGGACTCACTCAATCCCGGCCGGGATCGGGATTTTTGGAGTGTTATTTATTCACTTTTTATTCGATGTAGGTAACCTACAACCCGCTCCAAGTAGCCAGCAAATATAGAGCTGAAATTTTTTGCGCAGTATTCATCATGGCATTCAAAATCATGCAAGCAAAAAGACCTAGAATTAGTCACCAATCAGCAAACAAATCCCTCACTTCCTCTTCCTAATCATCCATTAAAGTTTTTCCAGCTTACCCTTCGGGAAAACTCCTTTCCCGATTTCTTCCTCTCCCCTTCCCCTGCTTCACACATTTCCACAACATTCAATCCCGACCATTTTTTATCGGGATTGGGTTCGGGAGGGGCGATCCCGACTGGGATCGGGATCGGCACCCCGAGCGAACGCTGCTGTGTAGCAGTCTCTACGACATTGGCGTATCTAGTTTCTAAAACACGATTTTAACCCCAAGCTTTTTGGTGATAATCTATTGTGAATGACGCCTTTTTTCTAGTCCCGATTTTATGAGATCTTTTTTTTCTAGGTGCGCAGTATGATTGATAAACTGCCGGCGGCTAAAGCAATCACGGATATTCGTGTGGGAAATTCATATTTCGCTTTATTTCACAGCGCCTTCAACAACTTGAGTACGTTTGCATTTTTGTGTGTAATTCTACAGGATAGGGTAGATGAGATGTTGGCCAACCAGGCGACTCGGGACTGACTTGCCGAAATGTAAGTCCATATCGGCTACATTTATTGTATAACCGGTTAATTTTGGTGGGTGACCAAATTAGCCAGTCTGATTTCTTTTGTACTAACTGGTACGGCATGCATGCATATGCTAAAATCATTTGGTGCTACGCTTGTAGCGTTCGACCGGGGCCCCGACCCCGACCCCGACCCCGAAAAATTATGGTCGGGGTTGGGGCTATAAAATTGTATATTAAATTATGAATTGTTTGCTAACAAGAAGTGCAACCAGAGAATCTTCTTGAGCTAGCTATAAAAAGTATACATCTGACAAGCACTTCGAAAATGTGCAGGAGGTTGTAATATCTTGTCTTCCCATCAATAAAGCTTGAGTTATCTTAGTAAGCGTTGCTCATTCAGGGCCAGAAACTGCGCGGTTCACTTGCTGGCAACTAACGCTTCCTGTGTAACTATTGCGCAACTCACTCGCCAGGCGGGGGACATAATCGCGCAATCTGCAAGTGAACCAAGCAGCCAAAATTCGCCGTTTAGTCGCTCTGTGAGTTGATTGTTTCGCCAGCTTTCGAACATGTCTGAAGCATGGGCATATTTCGACAAGCTTTCTACTAAGCCATCGAATGCGCGATGCAAATTGTGCCAAAAAGTCTACAGTCTTGGAAAACGGGGATCCACGAAAGGGCTGTTGGATCATTTACAATCATGCCATAGAAAAGAATATAATTTGGCCAAGGCGTCGATGAAGCAGGCGTCTGAGGTGCGGGCTTCTTCTCAAGCTTCCGCATCCGACATTTATTTACTAATAAGAAATGCATGATTCCTGTCTAAAATTTTGTCGTTATTTCTGAGGAGATCAGTGACATCCGCTAAAAGTATTCTGCACGTGCACTAAATCAATTGTGCTTAAAAATTCAAACCCTATAACCACCCCCGACCACGACCCCGGAAATAGTTGACCCCGGTCGAACGCTATACGCTTGTCAGTTTAGTCGTTTCAGTGGCCTTAGTGATCTGCTGGTTAACAACACCTCATCGAACGGCCAATCGTAGGCACATACCCGCCCATTTTTATCCCACTTTGTAGTACGCAAGCTTTGGTGGTTTCGATTCTAGTGTAAATTTCCTTGCGCCTGGAATTCTGTGGGTGCGGCAAAGGCACTTGGCTTAGTGAGCAGGGTCCAGGGATCAGGCCCCGTGGGTAACTGGCGCTCTCCTTTGCTTTCGCTCGTTCGATTTGACTCTAATTGTTCTTAAATGGGTGGGAACCACTCTTCGAATTTGTCCATCCATGTCGGCGGACCTGTGGTCTGGGCTATGCACCAACAGGGGCTTTGATAGTGTACTCTCAAGCAGGGGCTCTCCTCAGGTCGTTGTTCCTTCTGATTCACACTGGAAGCGTCCAGGATTTGACTTGAGGGCAGGTACTTGGTTTGTCTGTGGGTAAGATCTAGGACATCGTTGTGCATTGCCGTGCTCGTTAAGGATCTTCCCGTGTTGACTTTTATCTTTGCTGCGTTATCGACACTGCATTAGTCGCCTGAGTGGGCCGGGTGCATCATTGCACACAGCACTTGCAGGCACCCTTGGGAGGCGCGGAAAACACTTATATGCGCATCGTATTCTGTACCTTGTCATTGCGCGGGAATTTTCAATTTTTAGGTATGTGGTTTATCAAGTAACTGCATTAATTGTCTGTATTTTAGAATTGAATGACAAGAAGCGTATTATGACATGTTTTTACGAAATGCACGGCACTCCATTGTGGCAAGTCGTCGATGATCATTTTCCTGACGATTTGAATTTGGCTGTGAATAAATTATGCGTTCAATCGTTGAACAAAGAATACGCGCACAAATTAGCTAACGAATTCAGTTGGTTCTTCATGATTTCTTTGAAGTATACATGGTGGCATATTTTGCAAAACATTTTGCGCATGCCCGCCCTGACTTCTATTATGATTGAGGTAAGAGAGCCAAGATCGCGGGGAGGGGCTGTGCTCAGATCGTCTTCCCAAAACAGGGGTCAGCGATATTGAAGAGATGGTGATGTGGTTGTGGTGAATTTTTAGGTGCTCCGTCAATTGGAACCAGTTGTTAATGTTCATTCGAATGGCACTCGATTAATTCTGGTCGGTGTTCGTCGTTTATTGGATGAAAAGAAAGTTGAAAATGAAGAACACGAATCGAATTGGATTCGATTCGTTTGTGCTTTGATGGCGTCCAAATCGTGGCTGATTAGTTCGAAGAAACAACAAAATGCTGTACAATCTTTGATCGATACGACCGAAGGTGTATCGGCGGTGATTCTGCCCATTTTGGAATCTCGGCCAGCCCTGGCTTTACGTGCGTTATTGGCCGTGTTTGACGAAGGAATATCCGTATCGCCTATCCGATGGTCGACCTCAGCTAAAGCCGAGGGCAGTGATGTTGCCCGCGAAATCAACGTGGTTAAATTATTTTCAGTCATTATGGATATTTATACGAAATCGAACAAAGAAGGTCCGTCCAAGAATTCGGCTGTGTCTAAATTGTGTTTGGAATCGTTGCGTTTATTGGTCAGCGTATGGAAAGGAGGTGACGTCGTATTTTTGGCCAACGAAGTAGAAGTGTTGGAAAAACGTTATCAAATGTTGCCGTGGACTGTGCGATGTTTGATTGTTGGTTATTTGCGTATGGTGTCGAAGGAATCGATTCGATTACCCGTGTCCAAATGTCTGATGGAAACATTGAATTTGCCCGAAACGATGTACGGAGCTGTGGATTGCGAAGATTGGTCGAGGGATCATTCGAAGTGGCCGTGTTCGATGCGAGATCTTTTGCAAATGGCCAGCATATCGTTGGAAATGTCTCAAAACATGTTGAATGATTCGGATTTTGCAGGAGTGATTGAAGAAATGAAAATTGGCTGTCTAGGAGAATCAGTTATCGAAGGATTGGCATCGGTGTTGATGGAAGCTCAATCGTTCACGGAATGGCGAAATTGCAGTGATTTTTTTACGATATTTTTCGATCGTGTGAAAGAGAAAGGGGGATTTGGCGTGGAGGCAATGCTGGGAGTGGAATCGTACTCTATCGGATTGCGGATGGTGGCTCCAGTAAGTGCCTGGCCATTTTTGGCATGCTGTGGTGGGTTCATGACTCCTGTTTGCTCTGATCGTGAGATTTATTATGTGACTGAACCAACACTGATCGAAATATCGATTGAGGTCGGACCTGGGTTGAAGTCTTGGGGCTGGATATCCTGATGAGTACAAACTGTCTCGTAGTTTTGTTGTCACCAATGTCTTCCCGAGGAGACCCGATAACAAGAGAAGTAGAACACGTTTTCCTTGTGCTGATCAATCTTAATGAGCTAGCCTCATGTTTTGCAGGCGTTGAAACTGAGCGAAGCTGTGGCTCGAATGATAGCTCAAAAACCCAACATGGCTCCACAGTATTTGCGAAATTTCGCGATTGTGGCTAACGATACGATTCTGGAACGAGTGCAGCCATTGAAGGACACGTTGGCTAAGTTCGTTGTTTGGGAATCGCTGTTTATTAATTGTTGCGCGTTGGGATCGGCCGCGGGTAAAATGACCAAGGAATTGCGCATGTTGTTGGTGGGAATTGTGAACAATTTGAAAGAAGATCGGGTTCGATCGAGCTTGGAATTGTTGAGAATGGCGATCACTTATTTGGATAACGAATCGAGGAATATGATTATGAAAAAGTTGGATTTGGTGGAAGGAATGAGTGAGATTGAGTGTTGAGCAAGCGGAGCAAGGATCTCGAGTAAAAACAAGATTTTTTAGATTTTTCCGATTTTTTGGGTTTTTGTTTTCGAGAGTTAACGTAAGATGAAATACTGCAGTTGTAGGCAGACAGATTTTATGTGAGTTGATGGGGAAATCGCTAGAGGAATGTAATTTGAGGTTCTGTGCTAGTTAATGGCGAAACGATGTTTTGTTTGAAATCGGGTTTTTGCATGCTCGTTTTAGGTCAACACTCAAAGACAGGATATCCAAGATATACTACTTCGGCCCCCCCTCGGTTTTGGATATGGATGTAAAATGCGAGCGATATTATCCCCATATGATTTCCCAATCCTTGATCCAAGAGCCATTCCAGGGTTGACCGCCTTGACTCCGCGCCGACAGATTAGGAGTACTGCACGGCGATAAAAGTCAGTCCATATCGACGGTTCAATATGTGAAAAATTTGGGAGGTAGTCACTTGGAAAAAATGTTCTCTCAGAATTCTTGCAAAATTCGGATTTTGGGCTCAGCATTATGAAATGCACTTGATGCTGCGTCTCCGAGATGAAAAACGCGCATTGATGGAGTTGCAGAAACTTTTTTAGGCCCGTGTTTTGAGCTCGTTCGACTTATTTTTTCAAGCAGAGTGGGACCTTAAAGCGAGGGTATACAGCAAGAGCTGCTAGTATTTTTCCTGTTTTCTCGCCAATGACTAAAAGGCTGGTGAGGGACGGAGGCTGAGCACCCAGCGTCCAATGTCAGGTGTGTCTTTTACTTTTGTGGGTTGGGCCCCATGCCGTCCCAGTTCCCCCACCTGACTTCCAACCTGTTTGGCCGATACAGAGCTGGTCAGCGGTCATGTTACGAGTAGGCTGTGAGGTGACCAGCGTTCTCGGCAGCTTCCCTCTGTGCATCTCCACTTGGAGCACCTCCACGCGAGGGCATCCTGAACTGCACACCGACTTCCTCGTACAATGGCGGGCGGGCTGTGAACCCTGTCGATGTTGGACAGCCGAGTTTGGCGCCCGTCTCTCCACTCGGAGCACCTGCAAAGTCAGCGAGGGTTTACGGTTCGCAAAGACCTCAATCACTGGGGATTGAACCTGGGATGAGTCCAGCCACTCGCTCCCAAGCAATACAGGCAGACAAATGCCGAACCGCTGCTCAACTGTGGCCACTGTCAATAGTTTTGTGCGCACCCACTGATTCACGTACCCCCCTTTAATTCCACTACGCTACATTTTTTACATTTTTCTATTATAGTCCGCGATAAGCATGAATGTACCAATGGTGCACAACATAGTAAAACACAGCCCTCGATATGGGCTCGCTGATGGATCGAGCTTTCCATGTCATTTCCTATTTTATCAATAGCCAAGCTCTAAGCAGCGCACTCGATGACTAAGGAACACATATTTGACAATCATTTTGTGCCCAGGCGGGAGTCGAACCCTCCCCTTTAAGTGCGCACCCAGCGTGAGGGGCAGACGCCTAAACCGCTACACGCGCATGCGGAGGGGGCGGGTGTGCAAGAGTGCAAATGAACCCCCTTCCAGAAAAAGTGTCAAGGTACCTGTACATTTTTCCCCATACCCGGCACCCCGTACAAAAGTTGAAGTGGTGAGAACCAATTAAAGTATGCTTGAACGGTGGTTTTTAGTAGTGTTCGGCTGAGGATGATTTTTGTCGAGGTCGGGGTCGGGGCTGGTAGTCGAAGGGGGTCGAGGGTCGAGGTTCGAGGTTTTTGCTAACAGTCCCTTACTTATTCTGTGATGAGTCCTACAATTTCAAGTTCATTTCCATGCTTCTCTGATTGTATTTTCGAGAGAAAAATCACCCACATGCATATAAAGGCAAGCTACCTGGACCAAGCTATCTAGAGGCGACCGAGGTCGTGGCCTGGAGCGGGTTAAGGCGTCCACCTGTGAACAATGATTCAACCTCAATCCAATTTTGAGAAAGGGCAGGTAGCCTGATCCGAAAGACATCCTGTACCTCCACCTCAGCTGTGGTAAAAATGAGAGAAAGCAGAATCCAAAACCCCGTTTTCAGTTCATAACACAGTGCACACCAGCCTCGCACGTGGTTTTTGGACTGCCTAATGTCAAGTGCGGAGCCCGTTTTTGCATGTAGCCAGCCACCAATCAAGCCTTGCAAGCGAGACCATGTGGCCCAACCACACGCCGGACTCCCTATGTGCCTCCATTTTGGGCACCTCCATCGACTGCTTGCATTACCTGGGTCGTAGCCTATCGGGTTAAGGCGTCTGCTTTTCACTCTGGGTGCGCAGTTACAGGGGAGGGTTCGACTCCCGCCTCGGTACAAAATGATTGTCAAATATGTGTTCCTTAGCCCTCGAGTGCGTCTTATGGTGTTTGGCCATGGATAAAGTATGACATGGCATGACAAGCAGGCCAGCACAGTGACTTAATTATGCTAGAAGAAAAATTGCCCGAAATTTTTATGTGCAAGGAGCAGGCGCACTTGTGAGCCTTGTGTGTAAACTGGGAAACAGCTTATTGGTTGCATCTTGCTTGTGAACTTCGACCCTCGGCCGTTTTTCCTCGAGGTCGAGGTCGGGGTCGAGCCCGAGGTCGAGGTCGAGGCCTCGGCAGAACACTAGTTTATAGAGAAAAAAAAATCAATTTGTGGGAGCTTTAGAGCCCATATTTTTCGCCTCTGGCGGGGCAGGGGGCACATCCCCGCCCCGCATCCCACCCCCTCTCGGGCGCTTTCGCGCTCTCGCATGGGCTGAGGGAGCCAAATACCCCTAAAGTTCACATGCATTCATTATTTCTAACAATAAGTAAGCACCCCACCTCAAATCCTGCGTACACCCCTGCGCTAGGCCACGGCCCGGACTCTTGTCCCAAATTCATAAACCGCAATATTCATAAACATTCCTAGATTTCAAAAAGTTAGCCGTGCTCTCTGAATCAAATATCGAGTACAGACTACATAAAAACTGCAGACATCGAAAGGTTGCCCACTATTCGTTGGTACAGCAACTAGCAACCATCAGTTACGTGAAAACACTGCACTGTATACTTCTATCAGATGCTGGTTTTGACGCAGTCAAGCGAATTCAGGCACTATCATCTAAGTCACATATCCTGTCCAGCCGTAGGGCATTGACATTTGTGCTACTGCATGTAAAACACGAGGGAGCATGATTATACTGCAGTTACATCACAATCTTGGGGGCGAAAAAGGTACGACATCTGTGTGGCTTCCGTTCTTAAACAGCTGTCTGATTATATTCAAAAATTCTTTCCTGACTGGTCGGACAATACACGTGGTTGCCACGGAGTTCAATGCTGGATAGCACAAAAATAATGTGCCCGTGACAGCCAGCAAATAATCAGGGATCTCGTGGGGCTCACTCATAAATAGGACAGTGCACACACCGAATGGAATACTCGTGATTAGAGGCAGGAGTGCCAGGACACTCAGGCATCGCAGCAATTCTCGATCTTCTTGCAGCCTACTGGCATGCCCATTAGCCATATCGTGGGTTTGGTGGTTACGAAGAAATGACACAATTTTATAATGAAAATATACAATTGAAATGTAGGATGCTGCCGCCGCTATCTGATCAGACAACAGATAAGCTAGATAGCTGCTCGGTTTCAGTAACTGCACCTGGCACATCACTCCATCGATTCTACCCAAATTTCCCAGTATTATATGCGGTAGGGTAAGCGTCACACCCGTCAGCCAGGCGCCAGCACACATCAAAACTATATTTCGTTTAGTAAATATCTTTGTGTACGAATGATTACGACAAATCGAAATGTATCGATTGAAGGCCAATAGGGGCTCGGAAACGAGCATAGTGCTCGTCAGGGCCGAGCATATTCCGCCAGCAATAATACACAGAAGAGGTAAATCGGGATTATGCAGAATGCCAAATGGCTGTAAAACGAAACATTGTAAAGACAGGAAAAAGTTTACCAGCGACTTGTTGATTATGAAAAAGATAAATGTCTTTTTTCTAAGTTCTTTTTTCAATGTCACGCAGAAGAGGGCCAAATTTGTAAGAACTCCAAGAAATCCAAAAACGCAAACTGCGAAGAAAATAATGAGGTCTTCAGGAATGAGGTTGAGCAGTGCCATCGAATCAAGTGAAGAGAATCCAATAAAGCACGAGCTGAGAAAGGTGTTCAGTACGAGCTCATCAACAAATTGTCACAGCTAAAGTGAGACAAACTAGCGTGCTACTCGGCGACAACCGTCCCAGCTTAATTAATGTTCCTGGCTCTCGCAGGAAGGCAGCACGGCCTGATGACGATGTCAGACGACACCTGCGTCTTGGCTTCATTAATTTGTCATTGACTAATACCTGATGTATCCTTGAAGAAAAGCCTAAAGCGAGCAAACAGGCTTAGGCAATTGCAGCCTAGCACAGCGAGCACAGACACCTCGTTGTTGTTTATGTCTGCAGAAAATGTTGTTTTCTGAGAATTTAAGAATCAAAATCGAGAGGTAGCCGGAAGCGAAGGATTCGAAGCTAAGTTTGGTGTCTTGCCAAAGAATGAAGCAGAAACTGCTCCTAGACAGGTCTTTTAACACGTCTCAGACAGGAGCATTAAGGGTGGAAAATGACAGGATATGTTTACTCATCCAATGCTGAGCAAATTTTCCTCATTGTGTTCAGGCTAGTGCGCGGCTACTACATTATGAAAAAGCAGATGGCGAGACCACCCTGTAACAGCCTTTAAATTTCGAAAAATACACGATTTGGCCAAAACTGAAGAATGTTTTTTACGTAAATATTTGACTGGCCAGCAAAGCACTTGCTGAAGCCTATCGCGCACGCTAGAAAGTTCTATGTGCGTATGGGTACGGCTTGCTTAAGTAAATTTTTAGTTGGTTGAACGGGCTACAATTTACTCGTTCAGAAGCTCAGCCCTCATCGCTACCTCACCTCTGTCCACACCTAGCCTTCTGCACCGTCTATTCTCCACGCTCTTCTTAATTTATTGTTTGATTTTTTGATCTCTGGCAACAAGCAGAACTGGCCCGTGCATCCCCCCTAACGCTTGGTTGCATTAGTCGAGTTGGTCTCTTCCTTACCCTCGATCTGTGCCTACACATGATGCATATGTACGTTCTTGTCACGTTTCACTATTGCAGGAATGAACCCAAAAGAAGCGCAGAAATTTCATTTGAGTCAATTGGAATTATATGATGAGTTCAACGAAGCAATGCTCGCGGACGCAGCAATTCATCCAAAGGATCATTAGCTTAACGACCTGCACAAGAAATGGAATCACGTGAATAGAAATTGCGTGTTGGTTGAAATTGACTGAAACATTAGTGACGCGTTTTAAGCAGACAGTCAAGACTCATGCAATACAAGCTAGTCCTTTGCAGTGAAAAATAAAATGGCCTGAAAGAAACTGCAGAGCACAATCATTCGACAGCTTCACAAACGATGCATACCAACAATGCCACGTCATAAGAATATCATTTCTGGTAACGAACTGACAAAAGTTACATTGTTGCCCCAGCCAACCACAAACTCCGAGATTGCAAATCAGATTCAGTGTCAGCCCCTCCAATACTTTGTTTTCAAGGCACTGCGACATAAGATCCAACATTCCGTCGTGGAAATCCTCGGTATAATCAAGATTACTTGCTCAAAATCGCCAGTCGATTTGGAAATGTTGAAAATTTCTCTCGAAGTCAGCACAATTGACAAAGCTACTTGAAAGCATTTGACTTTGGCAAATGAACTTTTTCAAATGAACAGCTTGGACGTAAAGAAGAGGCACAAATCCGGATTTTCTTGAAATTCGCACTGTATTGTACTGTTTTCTTTTGGGACGGGCATCTGCCAAAAATGATCTGAAGTACGTAGATGATCTTTTCCTATGGCAGACAACTGCGCACGTAAAGCAGACGAAAAAGCCGAGAGTGGGGGGCAATGCGACGGATGGCTTTTTCGCACTTAGCTTTCCGAAATGTGCTGTTGAAAGTATGGGGTTATGAAGCAATTTTTCCTCTGGCTACTGGCGAAACTGCGTTAAATTGGCTCGTTAAGGCGTACGAGTTTTGAGGAGTCGGGGAATTTTATGTATTTACACCCCACTTTTACTGTAGATGTCATTTTCTTAACATTAGGCGCATGAAAAAGTGCGAAATTGATAATTCATTTTTTTCTATCCTAAAGAGTATTTCATGAACTTAATCGTGCTAACCACATTGCGCTGACTTGCACCCATGGGAATCGGCCAAAAAAAACAAGTGACGTCAAAAGCAAGACATAATTCTCTGACGCTATTACACATTATTCATATGTACATAACATGTCACAAGGACTTATTTTGGGACGTATTACAACTTGCGAATTACAAGCAATATAGCTCTGTGAATCAATACGAGTTCCCCCCCCCCGGGCCAACCAAGCACATACTATTTTTTTTGTACGAATGGGCTCACACTGTTCCAGCATGATCAGCAACAGACCTTCTGTTCCGTCTTATCTCAACTTTTTTGACGCACACATAGACCCCGCAGGCAATGATCTCTGCAAAAGTGATCGTTGAGATTCCTGCACAGGCGCTCACTACTGCTCTGATCCTACATATTGGCAGGTACGCTGATGGTTCGGTCTCTTCTTTACGAAATCGGCTCGATTCAGGCACGCTGACTTTGATTCTACTCCAAGATCTGCTAGCTAGTTCTTCTTTCTCGATATCCACATCGCGGTATTGGATGGTAGTGTAACTGGCTGAGAAAATGGGGTATGTCCTACGGGAACACCGCGGCTCAGAAGTTTTTGTGTTTCGGCCTAAAAATGGGCATTACATTATCCTAAAACTTAAAAACATTATCCCTGGAACATTTAGCATGATGTGTTGTTATTTGCGCGCGTCCGATCAGTTTCCGAGACGCTAATTGGCGCTCTCTCTCTCTGATCATATTATCCTATTTAACATATAAATGGATTATCATATGTACCACTTTAATGTAATTCCTGTAACAACACCCCCCCTCCCCCACCAGAAAAAATTCAAGCGTTCATGGGAGAACCAACCTGCATTTAATCATCGTGAAGCGTCAGTTTTTAACCATTGCGGGCGCAAGTGAGCTGTACTTACTGTTTAGTCCTTTTCAGTGGTCCGTAGCCCCTACGACTTTATCATTTCGTTCATGTACGCATCCGAAGCTGCCAAGGTGACCATAAAAAGTTGGGTGAAAGAGCAGCTTTCGTTGACTGGATTGAAATTGAGGATCGGAAAAGTGTAAGCGAAATGTTTAAAAACTTGAAACCATCGATTTGGCATTGCACACAATCTGGGTCATAGTACCCGAAAAAGGAGAGCTGCTGAGGGCGCTCGTTGGCTATGCACAGACTTCTTTCTTGCATCTTTTTTGGCAAGTCCATTGCTATGATCACTTTCATGCCTACTAGTACGTGAGCGGGGAAGGAGTACATATTCGAAATGCTGCCAACAAATATGTGGAAGCCATCCGAACCCGCGCCGTCCTCGAACATACCGTACCTCCAATCCATGCTGACATCGAAACTAAGAATCGCATGATCGTCGATTCCCCAGCTTGGATTTAACGACTTGGCAACCTAAACGATCGGAGGAGGCGTACGTTGTCCTGTTAGCCGTGTGATTATAAATTTATACACTATACACTCGGAAGCAGTCGACGCAGCTCGAAGACTGTGTTCGATCCTGTCTCGAGACTCGGCTGCTTCCATGCAATAGGTCACAATTTGCGCATGGCTAATGGGAAAACAGAATTTACCTCAAATTTAAAACAGTTTAGCACGTAGAGACGTAAAAAGCGTGCAGATTTGCAGCACTCGAACTTCTTGTCACCAAACGCGCAATTTGATAAAGTTCCTTCACAAGTTCCGGTTCCGATTTCTGTCAAAATGTTCACTCCACTTCGTTGACTGTTTTCCATGGTAGAGTACATTCATTTATGACCGTCCTTCGGGAGCGAGTGTCACCAACAGCAATGCCCAAGAAATAAAGATTGTGAAAAGTCAAGATCAGATCGACGAAAAAACCAACCAGTCGAGGAAAAATCCGTTCACGGTTTTCGCTGAAAATGTTTTTAATTCTGGCTTGGAAGAGGCGCACAAAGGTCCAATGCTCATTCAAAAATGTAGTCGGCTGGTTAGCCATTGCGATTTGGTGGTCACCAGATGCTACGATGCATCAGCGTTCTGTACATCTAGACACCAGTCTTTGGGCATCGTAGTCGGGTCAGCAATGGGCACCCGAACTTCTAACTACTCGCGCTTTGTTGCTCCCGCAAGTTCGTCACCAAGAGCGTCTGGCTGGATACTCTTTCTCGGAGGACCTGTACCCAAAGGCCTAAAGTCCTAAAGTCCTATCTAATCTCATCTGACCAGCTGACATCGCGCCAGAGGATGCCTGCCAAACCGAATGGTTCGACCGTGGAAGGGGAAATTCAAATCTTTGTTTTGGAAATTGAATCAGACCAAGTCAAATCAGAGAAAGAAGCCGAGTGTACTTATCGCTGTCACACAATCCACATGCTCACTCGTTTATCCCACAGCACGTTCACTGTACCCATCGCGAATATAAAAGCGAGATTAGCAGTGTTTGGAATCAAAACGGAGACCACACTCAATCTAACATGCATGTTAGATAGATGCAGCTGACCGCTGTCCTGGCTGGTGCGCCCTCATGCTCTCTTTCCTTCAACAACCAGTGCATGAGCGATGAATGACACCGGCTCTGCAGATTCAACGGCGATTAGGGAGTTGGGACTGTTTAACTTACTTGCCTGTCGGCACTCTTTGATTGCAACAAAGTGATTCCCAGCCAGGTTAAATCGGGTTTCCTATCTTGCATTGCAACGATTTTATCCCTGGACGTTAGCTGCTTTCACTCGCTGCTTAAGACTCCTGTGGCTCAAAAATGAATGACTCGGTCGCTTAGAGCCATCGTAATTTGGTAGCCACTCGATTTTGTGGCATACACTGCGAGGAACCTCACAAACTTCCTTTGCAACCAGACTCTAGTCCATATATCATTTCCAAAGACGACCATAAGCGAAAGCACTTTTAAATTAGCCTAGTTGCTAAATGCCTGGGTTTGTTAAAAAGGGTGCCTGGGACTCGCCTTAGGGGTGCTTCACTTGGCTTAGGCCATCAAAAGTTCCCTCGCTCATGGCCCATGGCCCTATCTGAGGCGTGGCAGCACCTGGCCAAAGCTGGTCTACATGGCGGTGCACAGAACTGTCGCTGTCCCTTCAGTGCTCTCTCTAGTAAAGCTGCAAGTATCAGTGCAAAGGCGATGTAGCGTCGTGGTTGTGTAGTTCGTCAGCGTTCATCTTCGCGTTTTGTGCGCCAGGGTGAGATGGGAGGACTAATATGCTCCACATCCTAGTTGTTCTTTTCTAGGTTCAAACACCCTGTAATCGACAGTCAAAACAAGGACCAGTTCTTCAGGATGCACATAATTAATGGTTTTCATTAAGCCGGTTTTCACAAGACAAAGAACGCAAGGGTCGACTTGTTTCTGCTGGGGCCAACTACTGACCCATACGCAAACTTTTCAATGTCTTTGCTTATGCGCATTATTGAATGGGGGTTTAACGCTAAGCAATATGGCGATTACGAAGGCAGCAAACTTTGAGTGTATCGCGCACGTAGCAGAAACATTCTTGATATACAGTACGATGGTCAAATTTCGAGTTATTCTTTGCTGGAACAGAATCATCAATCTGCACCCCCCGAGAGTCAAAGATGATACTGTTATTCTTCTGCCGTAAAATAGCTCGCGGGAGAAAAAATTGCGCGAAAAATGGTCGACATTGTTTTATAAATATACAGTATGTATCTCAAGGGCACTCTATAGACTTTCAAAATTCATCAGACTCACCACTAGGCACGCGCTCTTCTGTAAAGGGAAACCGGTCGGCGGCGGGCAGCCTGAGCGAGAACATTAGAACAGGACTTTCCGACTTTGTTTTTGACATGGGCCGAGTTGATTGATTTTCCTTTCCTTCTCCATACAGTACATGTATAGATTACGCCCGGCCCAGGTGACTCCGCAGGAAATGCCTAGTTTGGGGATGTTTCTGGTTCCTCTTGACTTTGGCAGCCTATTGCGTTCCTTCCAGCAGTCTTCCCACGAGTCCCTCGTATCAGGACTGAGACCGCTGTGAAAATGGATGCAGGGTAGGCTGCGATCACTCTGGTCAACAGTAGCTTTGATACAGTCAAACTGAAACTGGATCTTCATCTATCTAAATCCCAGGGTTAGACCCAGAAAATATCCTGTACCCCTCGAAGCAACCAGCCAGGATTCCGGATAGTCGACGATGAGCATTCAGGTGTATTGGCATGGGGTAGTCCTAGAGATAAAAGGTCAAGATAAGATAGATGCAGAAACTAAACAATCGAATTAAACGTTTCTGTTTCTGCTTTAAAAAAAGTGTGGTTATTTTGTAAGCAGGCATATATTTTCGGGGAGTCTTAATCATTGTGGTGCTTATCGAAGGAGCCGTTAACCGAGACATTCCCATGGCCCTCGAGTCAGCAGCAAAAACCAAAAAAGGACCAATTGAACTTCAAAGAAGAAGGATAGCATTTGAATTTATAAACATAATAGTTGTTATTTTACTTTTGTTGGTATGCAATTTTCTAATCTTTGCGGCTTGGCCTGTCACGGCTAAGAATGCAATCACGTCAGATATTACTTTGGTCGAGGTTCTACATTTGATTCTTGCTGGGTTTATAATAGTGGAGGTAACAGTGACGGCGGCGGCTTTACCCGCCAATGTGCTCAGCGTAGTATCTGGTTTGGCTCTGGTGTTCGTGGTTAGCTTTTGGGTGGTCGTCTTGATTGGAACAACGGCTGTGCTCACTATACTGATTATTGCAGAGATGCTTTTAGCAGCGTTGGTTGAATGCGCGAGGTACTCAGCTATCGCATGATTCTGGTGCGTGTCTACGTGTGCATGATATGTAACTGAAAAATAAGATAATTCAAGCTGTTTTTAGTATCATAGCAAGACTCCTAGTCTTGTTCCGCCCTCAATTACAATTTCTAAAAAAATCTGTTATCAGACAACGGAAAGGTTAGCCCAGCCAGCCCACTTTAACCAAATGCAAGGCGAGACGAAGTTGGCTGGACTCCCTCGGCGACACATGCTTGAGTGGGTTATTATTATCCAGACGTGATATACTTTATCTACGTTCATGTTGCGTTCTGCACCCCGATGCATGCCTCAGCGATGTACTCAATGCATCGTGGAGTCGTGGGGTCGACTTCTTGTGGGATTTTATTCTTTCTGTTTTTCACCAAAGGCTAGTACCCACATGAATACACTTATTCGTATTTTGGAGTAAGTACCGAAGTTTGTAGTTTTGGAATACGATTCCCTTCTGTTACCTCAGACTTACTTGGGGAACAGTGAAACCTGCTGCGGTAAGGTTGCATCTGCCGTGACAGCACGAGTACTGCATGTGTAGCACCTACCCTGTGACACTAGAGCAGGAAGTTCAGCTTCTGTGGAGCCAGCATGCTAATAGCTTTAGGCGTTCAACCTTTAGCAGTAGAACGACCATCGGCCCTTGTGTTTCCATCTTCCATTGCCTGAATGAATTGGCTGAGGAAGGGGACGCCCTCTTACACTTTCTATCATTGACAGTGCAGCGATTCTATTTGATCCCAATTTTTCTACAAACGCCACCGAGGGAGCCCAGTGAACCTCGTCTCGCCTTGCATTTGGTCAGAGTACGGTGGCTAGGCTAACCTTTTTGTTTTCTGATAACAGATATTTTTAGAAATAATAGTACTTTTTCGCACTTACATTTGGGCTAGGAATTGAGAATAGATGGAAGAAATTTGTCGTCTAGTCCGACTTAAGCTGACACAAATTTCGTCCAAAGAAGGTTCCCACGTTATGCTCTGTCACCGTAGCCTACTGCGCATAAGTTCCAGAGTGGCTGGGCTAAACAGGCATCCCATGTGGTTGTTGATAGGCAGGGGTTTTCACGCTGTTAAAGCAATCCATTACCAGGTGTCACGAATTATTATGTCCGCTGGTAGGTGTTGTCTAAAGTTGTTAACCGTTAACGCTATTAACGATATTTAACGCGTTAACGGCATCGTTTTTGGCCAACGTTATTAACGGTAACGATAACGATATCTATTTTCAGAGAACGCGTTATAACGGTAACGGTATCTTTTTTGTGTCGAATAACGCGTTATTTGTGCATACACTACTACAGCGTCAAATTTAAAATCTGCCCTTGTTTCCAGCGATATAGCATGAGATGTCTGCTAATGGGGGGGGGGGGGGGGGGGGCGCCCAATGTTCCGCATCCGCGGACAGACAGTGTGAGTGTGTCAGTGATTATATGTATTTTTGTGTTTCGTCATTCGACGCCAGCGTGTCATTGGATGTCGCCTGATTGGTTATCAGAAATTTCTTTATTAAGAAATTTTCGATATTGATATCCAAAATAATGTCGAATTCGGGAGTAGGAAATAATACTGATGACAAAGACTGTATTAATATAACAGATCCAGTCACTTTGTATGGCAGCACTTTTAATGAATATGCTCGTGGGACATTGTTGTGATAACACGCGCATATATGCTTTTTCGACCCAAGTAAAATGCAGTAAGCTTGATGTCACGCTGGGTTGATTAACGATATATTTTGGAACGCGTTAACGATTAACGGTAACGATATCTTTTTGGCAGGATATCGTTAACTGTAACGATAAACGATATCTTTTTTCGCTAACGATATCAACACTAGTGTTGTCCCCCCGACACCTACAGTTAGACCATCATGTCCGCCATGCGTCATGTCTCCCCAAAACTTGGCGCACAGCGGTATGGGCGCACACAGGAGATGCAAATTTGCGCTTAAGTTGAATTTGAGAGAGGAGATAAAACCCAGCTTTCATTCTTTTCGAGTTTTCTTTCACAATACGCAACAGTTTTAAAGCAAACGCGGCTTACAAGGGAACATCGTCAACCATCAAGTCAAAGTTAGGAAAACCAAAA
>JASANH010000847.1:0-42021 GCA_030248295.1 Mesodorylaimus sp. YZB2_4
GAATCTTTATCTGGTAGATGGTTGTGATTATCATGCGAACTTTGATCTATTTATTTGCAACCTACTCGCCAATTCTGCAGTGCCAGTTGCAAGTATGCCTCTAATGCCTGACGACCAGATCATACAATGCAGGATCCTTCCGCTCATCAGTCAGATTACGTTGATACTTTTGTATGAAATCTGAAATTTTTTCTCCCGTGTTTACTTTTACCCATGGTGCATCTTCAACCCAAAAAGCATGATGCTTTGACGATCTTCAGGTCTTCCTTGATTCTGTCTATCCACTTTTTTTCAGGCCGACCCATAGCGGCTAACAGGGTCGAGCCATACGGGACATACAGGAGCTTAGTTAACAATGGCCATGACAGCCTTAGGGGTCAGTGGAAGCAGAATCGGTCATAAAAATTCCGATTCGCTTTTATAATGGGGAAGCATTGTCCACTACACCAACAATTTCTGCCGAGGTTTTCGATGTTACCACGACAGAAGTTACAGCCGGAAGCATTCCATTGTTGGCTCCAATCCGCTCAGCAACAGCAGCAAGATAATTTTGCATGGATAAAGAGTTTTCGCTGTCAATAGTTCACACTGTAATTTATTCAAGACGAGACATAAAGATTTTTTCTTTTTTGACGTAAGAGAATTTAGTTAGTCCGATCCCGAAAAAAAACGTCACGAAGAAGCCTAAGATTTTGTGCATATTCTGAAAGCTAAATTTTCTAAACTGAGCACAGCAAAAATAAAAATGGCTTAGACTGGCTTTCTGATCGATAATGCATTGATCGTTAGAGAATTGTATTGGAAGAGAGGACTTTATGCCTTCATTTCATCAATTGAAGCTGGAATCCTCAGAGAGAAAATGCTAATCACCCTAGCTTCGTTTAGCTGCTAGATCTCTATAAAGGAATGAATGAACAATCGAAGCTATATATCTCTCCCAATTGACACTGGCAAGATGCATAAAACTAACGTTTTTGATGACAACCGCGTTCTTGTTCAGCTCAGCCGTTTGTTTTTTGAGGGCGGGCATAATTGTGTGCTAGACATTTTTAATCCATGAGGGAGAAAATCGCGGGAAATTCAAATTCGCGATTCTTGCATTCGAGCTTTCTACAATATTTCAGGTGAAAATCAATAAGATTTGACGAAAAATCATAATCAAGCTTTTATGAAACATGTGCACAATAAGTGCGGCTCAAATTGCAAAAATTTGAGTTGCTGCGTGATGGGCATGGCTCCCAGGGGCACCCCTGAGAGCCATACCCTGACTTTTAGGGGATCCCACTAACACCAAACAAGGTACATAGAGTTTGGCTCTCGGACAAACTATCAATACTGCACAGCGCATATTCATATAACAATTGCGGTCCTATCTACTTGATACGAAAGCAAAAGTGTAGCAAACACAACAAAAAACAGATCAAATCTGCGACCAAAACGTAATCCTTAGCCCCGGGCTTTAGCGTGTTCAAACAAGCTAATTTTCTTACAGTTCCTTTTTATCAAATGGTAACAACCTCCATACTGTACAGGCGGCACAATCAGAGTCATGACCATAGGTTTTTGCGATTGACTTGATATAGCGGACAGCTTTACCATCTTCATCGAGGCTACTTGCTGTCTTATTATAGACCATATTCATAGTAATGGGCACCAATTGTCTACGAAAATCGGGCTTGAACTATTCTTAGGGTACAATGAGAGGCAAGGCCTTTGTCGAATAAGAGTTCGATCTTCTGTTTGCTTAAAAACTGCCATCGAATGACCGATCAAATGACCGCGATTCGGCATATCCACTGAATGGCGAGTGACTTCCAAAATTGCATGCACATTCCAGACTGTTGCTCCATAGCGAAGGCCAAGACAGTTACTGTCGAGGCTAGAGCGACTGACTATGTCGTAATCTTTAGGTCCTATAGACGACTAGGCAGGCTCGGCCTACTGATTGTGAGACGAAACGACTGCAGTACCACACTTTGCAATTCCAGAGAAGCTTGTGCTGTAGCGGCCTTTTGTCATCGCTCTCATTCTTGCTGTTGATGTATTTGACAGTTGCGTCGCCCTTGGGGCGTTGCTGGCGATCTTGCTTGTTTTCTCATCCAATGCTGCATGACTTCAAAGCCATCTAATCGATTGATCTGAACGGCGAACTTCTCCAATACCAGCCCGATCATCTTCTGTGATGTAATGATGTGATCGAAATTACAACGGCCTGAATGAACTTTTGCATGGTGGCAATCAGAGGCAAGGCAAGTCTTGGGCATACAGTATCTGGGAAAACTAATCCAGGCGAAATCTTTTAAATGATCGACCGCTTGGGGCAGTTTCTGGGCGGATCAGCAGGCTTGGCCTGACTCGATGTAGCAGCTTCTTTAGACTGAACTTCTATCGAAATCTTTAATCCTCGCAACCTGCTATTCATAAACCTTGACCGAGCCTGACCTGACTGTAACAAAAGGGTCAGGCGTGGCCTGCGCTCAAATATTGTCGACGAAACACCTGATAAGGCTTTGCACTCGTGACTATGGTTTTCGGGCATCGCTAGTGCACGTAACTAGATAGTGGGCGTGGTTTCGAACCATGCCATGAACTGGATGTTCAGATGTTCCTTATCAAATCCTGCATTCGAACAAATCGCCCTTTTCTTTGTGGCAGTATGGCTGATCAAAATAGCTGTCAGGCTTGGCCTATGTCTCCATTCAAACTGAGCATTTTTGACTAGACTGCAGACTAACCAACCATTGCAACCAACTGTGAAGCAACCGACCAGCCTGACCACTTAAAGATACAATCCGTTCACACACGAAAAAACCGAAAAGAATCAAACTACACACATTCTGCTGCAACATGAAAAGGGATAGAAAAGGACCATACTGGACGACGCAGCTTAAAACAAGCCAATGCACAGGCTGAGCCATACGGCGTCAGCCTATACACAATGTCACCGATAACGGCAAGATGCTGCATACATCAGCTTTGCATCGATGAGGCGCAATAGCTGAACCATACTGAATCGATCCAAAAACATGAAACAGGCATGGCCCACTGAGTGCACCCATACTTGGCCAAAGTACAGGGAGCTGGGCAAAGCTAATCCACCTCAGCTTGACCGAGCCGAAGACAGACGATGGAGATGGCTTTGACTAATACTGACTTGCTGCCAATTAATTGTAAGCCGAGCTTCACCCGCAGAACCAGGCGGACTGGACGACACAGGGATAAAAGACAAATCGGACTAGACGGCATTATTGCTGAAAACACAAAAATATAATCGAACCAAAAAACGCGTAACCACAAACTAGACGAGCCAAATCCTGACTTTACCAACAAAATGTCCTATAACTAAGACCACATACAGAAAAGGGAGCACTTAGATATATGATTTAATGAGGGGGTGATCCAATCGAGTGAGTTAAAAAATAATTGGTGAAGTGTGTATTAGATGATTGGGCTCTAGTAGATTATTTGTCTTATTGATATGGTACAAACTAGCAGCTGGAGGTGATCATATCAAGTGAATTGAATTACAGTGTTAGTTAGTTGATTGGAATTCAGCAGATTTTCTTTCTTGTTGATATAGTACGAACCAGCAGCTTGTGATGATCAAATTGAGTGAATTGAATGTTAAGTGGTGGAGTGTTGATTAGTTTATTGGGCTCTTGCAGATTGTTTGTCTTGTTGATATGGTGCAAACTAGCAGCTGGAGGCAAACTAGCAGCACCATATAAACGAAACAGGAGATCTACTAAAGCCCAGTCATCTTATCTACAATTCACCTCTCATTTTTTAATTTACTGCTTATGATATCCTCCAGCTGCTAGTTCGTACCATATTAACAAGACAAAAAATCTGCTGAAGCCCAATCAACAAATCAACACTGCACAACTTATTATTTAATTTACTCAATATGATCACCTCCAGCTGCTGGTTCGTTATATATCAACAAGACAAAACATTTGCTGGAGCCCAATCAAGTAATCAACACTTCACCACTTTTTATTTTATTTACTAGATATGATCACCTCTAGCTGCTAGTTTGTAATATATCCACAAGACAAAGGAACTGCTACAATCTAATTAACTGATCGAGACTTTGACTTTTCATTTGACACTTGCGTCAAACAGGAATATCAACAAGTTTTATTGTCTTAAAAAAATCGAAAATTTCGCTAGATAGGATGAGAAGTTAAAAATTTTGGGTTCCCAACTGTGCTCTATCCAATTCTGAAGTTAATTTCTCCTCTGGATCAGCTATCAAAATTTTTTTTGTGTGAAAGGTGAGAAATACTGCAGACTTCCTCTAGTCGGGGCGCCCTGAAAAACTTTTTGATCTACAGTATGCCTGGATAGCAACACATTCGAGGTCACGTGATTTTTTTGTTTTTCGACGCCGCTTTTTTTTGGCCATCGTCGAAAATTTGACGCTTGACGCAGTATACAAGAGCCTTTACAAGTATACAAGAGCCTGGTCTCTCTCTGCGTATTCCTGCGTATGTGATCACGAAGATCACTGACACTGCTGTTCGTCCCATGGAATTCTTTAGTCCAAAGTTTGAACGATTCCTTTATTCGTACGATCTTCCTGACAGGATCCCTCTCACTCCTGAATATCGCACTGTTGGCATTCTGCTTGGTGCAGAATACTGATATCAAATCTTCGCTGACTTTAGTGCTCCAATACCTGAAAGTCCTTCGTTATCCCTCATTTCTTCCAGTCTCGGGTGGATCCGTATTGAAAAAAGAGAGTCCCTAAACCTATCTGCTACAAACGAATCTGCGAACATCGCCTTCCATACGACGTTTCCCCTCACCAACACTCACTCTAAAATCGATCCGCATAGTCTGAATCCTTTTGATTCGTCATGGACATGGTCGATCTTCCACCAATTCAGGATTCTAAACGAATCGGAATCCGCGATTGCTCATTCGCGATAAATTTGGCAAAATGGTCTTGGCATGCGAAGAAATAGTGTGACATTCATGTTTTTGACATTTTTTCCGCCCCGTCCTATCATGCTAGCTAGATCGTACAAATCTCGAAATGGTCTCTGAGAATTATGCGAAGTCAGAAGGGCTTTTAAATGTGAGCTGTACAAGACACACAGAAAACATAAAGCTGATGTGGCAATTAAAAGAAACACATTAGACATTGATGATTCATGATTTCTACTGCTTTGAAATACTTCTACAACGAAAGCCATAAAAACTGAGAGGCTAACTAAAATCCAAACAGATGATGTAAAAGGTGATAATAAAAATTCCACTGGCGACTCGCTCGACGGGATCGACTCTCCTAGATAAGTATTGTACAAGTAATGATCGGTCGATCGTCCAACAACTCGTGAAGACTTCATTCTGTTGTTGCACCTTGAAGAGATATTATTTCGATGGGGTATACATCCAAAAGACCCTTTTTCAAATGAGAATCAAGCCAATGGAAATGATCTGGACCGTAGAGTTGAATGATTACACTGCCGTTTGTGGGTGCCACTAATCGTATCCAACATATCATTAATTGAACCAGTATTGAGTCGCAGTTGAGAAAATAAGAAAGAGAATTCGAGCATTTTGGCCATAATGATGGCGAGTCGAGTCCAACGATCAAATCTCTTTCGCTGAACGCACGGGAGAAATTGAGAAAATCAGTAAAATTAGTTTTGTTAAGATTATACAATTCACCGGCATCGATGAATGTAATGTTCATTTTTTAGAATAAGGAGGGCGATAAGATTAGAAAACTGGCGTCTTCGACTGAAAAGGTAAACTATTATGCCCCTAGACCTGTTAATTTATTGCTCATACGCTGAGAAAAGAATTTCTGCACTGGTGAGAAGGTTAAACAGAAAACCATCCTGCATTGCATATTTTATTTTAACTTTATTGAACTCGCCTAGAGAAAATGCTCAACTTGGTTTATTCTAATTAATTTAACATAGATTTTCATCTTGCACATCACCTGACACAAAAGCTCGTCACTCTTTGAAACAGTCTCTCTTTTCGCATTATGACTCTCATCGATTTAATAAGCTGGCTATGGCACGTAGTTGTAGTGCATGCAGCTTTCATCAGCTGGAGCTGGAATTGTGCTTGGGCACGTTGGGCAGGGGTCCAGAATTCAGAACGAGAACAACTGACAAATTGTATTGCAAGTTGGCATATCTGTGTTGAAATTGAAACTTCGACACCAAACTCTTCGCCAGCATGTATTGGCGCAATCTTGCGGTTGCGCTGCGGGCATTGTCTCGATTGGCGTTTCTGTCATACACACATTGGTTTTCCTGTACTCATCTTGTCGTACTTAAGGGAAAAGTCCTTCAGTCGGAAAAACGAGAAGGTGGATTGTTCAAACTGGCTCGAAAACTGGCACAAGGCCATGCGACCGTTGGTGCAAAGAACATCTTCGATATATCCAAGGCTGTCATGCAATATTCGCCACCAACATCACTCCGGCCGCACGTACGATATCTGATCCATGTTTTGCCAGCATTTATTTGAGTGTTTGGTGTCGTTACCGCGTCGTACCAAAACGTGGTATCATTGGTCACTGAGCATGGGTTACCAGGTATGCCATCCTGACGCCGAAGTGCCAAGTACCGTAAAAAGGACATCATCTAAAAACGTGAAATTATTTGTCACTGTTTCTAAATATCACAAAAAAAGTAAAAAACGGAGAAAATACAACTAATTTACGCTTGATCCCAAGATCTTTTTATGTTCGCTGTCCGTATGTATTTGAGCTAGAACTGCCCCCTTGTTCTGGCAGGTCGTCCAGGCATATTCCCATGTCCACCTCGTATTCATACCAAAAAAGCATCGTGATCCATCCACTATACCTCCCAAGCTAGTGCACGCGCTTAGGCCACATTGCAAATCTGAAACTGTATGCGATATTTGTGAAAGTAAAAAGTTGGATGATTCGCTTACTTTGTGCAAATATTTGATACAGAACAGAAAAACTCAAGATGACCAAAACGACACATTTTTTTGCCCCAGCCATGATATTTTCACGCGCAGCTGTCACCAGAGACATCGATGAGTGCCATTGCATTCAGACCAAATATTCTACTGTATCTGTAATTTTTGATGAGATATGTCGCTGAGGGTAACATGAATGTTTGATGAGTGTTACTATGAGCTTTGTTATAGCCGATAGCTTTTCATTCTTGTCTTCTCTTTGCTCCTCTGTAGCAGCAATATAATTTCTCCTAGTTAAGGATTTTTCGTCGTACATCAATTCAGGAATATAATTTATCCGAGGCCAGGGATGAAGGTTTTCGTGTTTGCTTTCGACGAATGTAAAAAGGAAACGGTTTGTAATTTCAGATAGTTCCACCTATACGAAAATGGCTCTCTGGTAACATGAACCAAGGAGTTCAGGAAATCGAATTCCTTGAGGGCGTGAAAAATTAATAATATGTAGATCGGCTGTTTGCATTGATCCACAGAATATTCCATCGACGACCAGCCTATCATGCAAGAATGTGATCGTATGTTCCTGCTTCGATCAACATTTTGATTTTGTTGTACATCTTTCTATCCCCAGCTTTCATCCATTCACGTCCATGTGCAGTGACGAACGCATCATGGAACCGACATTTTTATCTCCTCAACTCTCCCCCGCGAACGATAGATCGCATAAACTGAAACAAACAGGAAAGAGAAAGAATTTAAATAAAAATTGCACTATGAAACGTTCAACCAAATCAAAATCTTGTCGAAGCGAGAAAAATCACCTAGCATTCTTGCATCTAGCTGCCGTCCGATGAACTTTACTAGATCAATCACGAGAGCCGTCACAAAATTTTTATTTTGAGGCGATCTTGCTTTAGATCATAAACTTGTTAATATTATTGTCACTAACACACGCACACGAGAAGTACTGTTTGTATATCACGGCGTTAAACAATCACGCCACAAAATTCACAAAGGACAGTTCAGTCTGCTTACGATTAGTAGATGTCAGCGAGAGGGAAACGTCAGTAAGCAATCCGACTGCTTTCAACGATATCGCTAAACTGTATCTGATGATTTAACCATGTACATGATAAGCCTTATCAAAATCTCATGGTCTTCTTAGACTCCTGCACTCTCTCACGGCCGGCAGCTGGGAGCACCCGTCAGGGTGACGTTTCACCATTACTAGGTCGAGGACTTAGTCCCTTTTTTGGCGCTAAACTCCCGGTACTCCCTCCAGTATCGCCCAGTCTTACATTGCCTTCAGAAATTTTACACAGTTACGATCTTATTTGTCAGCGATGGTTTTCGATTTCTAGCTGGACATTTTAGTCGTGTAATTATGTGTCTTTTACCCGTTTGAGTGCATGTAAGTGCTTGGGTATGAGTAAAATATGGTTGTTATGGTATGGGCCGGATAGAATAAACGATGAGCGAGATAAACAAGGGGCGATACATAACGTCGAACCTTGGTTGACGGACGTTGTAGATTGGCGATACAATGCAGAGGAGGGAGATGAACCACAAAGTGAGCAATAATGCCTCCCTCAGCAGGTGGGGCAGTTCTTTGTACTTTGGCACTGCCCAATCCGTTGGTTACTGGAGAGACAGCTGAAGCAAAGCTTGCGTTTATTAAAACGTTTCTTCATTCTATCGTAGCTTAGTTGCACTCACTCGCACATGTCCATCACAGTACTGACATTTGGCAGGTTTAACAGTCGACTTAGGAGAGCTGGGGGCAGCAAAGCGGCTTTTAGTGAAGACGTGATCTCAGCAATCATACTGCTTTATTGGTTGGCGCGACGACTGTTGACGAGATTGGTCTTGAATATTGGATGGCGTCTCAGGTCGGCCATGACCCACGTATTCTAACGTTTCAACGTGCGTTTGAAGTGAACCAATCAGTGATTCGACTGTGAATGGCTGATTACCATTTTTGTGGAAGAGTCGAATAACGATCGAGACCAGGAGTAGGTCTCTGATCAACCCTCAGTGACAAAATCGTTTTGTATGGCACATCGAGCGCGACCAGTGAGTTGTACTTTGAGTTCAACTCATCGAAAAACCTGCAAAGCGCGCACATAGTTTTTGGGTGCTTTGCGCCTTAATGTTTTGCACATACTTTGTATGATACGCTCTTTCTTGCCCAAACGATCTTCTACCGTTGAAAAAACAATGTGAAAAAGGTTTACCAGATAAGGGTACACTCTAACAAGCACAACTAGTACACTCCACAACCTGTGCGAGATCTATGACCATCACTTTTCGTGCAACAATACATATTCGTAATAGAACAGAGCTCATATGTATTTGTATCCTGTTTTACAAAAATACATTGTTCCTGCTGCTCAGCTTACCATGAGCATATTCAAAAAGGTGAGTGATATCAAACAAGCTTGAAACTGACATTCCCAGGAATAAGCCCGTGATTGATGATATATCCCATGATTAGTCGAAAATCTAAATCAAACTGGACAAATAAGAAGGTCAAAAATAAGTTTTTGACAACTTACCGAGTATATTGGCGATTCTATGAATTCGATTGTCATCAAGTCTTCAAAATATTTATCAATCACAAAAAACCCGTTTTTTCTAAAAATTCATGCCTGACATAAAAGCTTGTCAGAAAAATAAAAACATTATTTTGTCGAACTGTTTTTTGTTGTATCCAGGTCCATCACTGTTCACTGTTCACTGTTTTACTCCCATAAAACACTCAAGCGCACTTAGACATGGGGCACACAGGCAGGACCATATAGGCCAACATGTCTTGTGCAGTTGCGACCGCAGCGCCTGTGTCTGATTTTATCCATAAAATATGAGTCTATATCATCCCAGATAGGAAACATTTTAAAATGAAAGCTTACGCTTGGATCATCCAACGTTTCCATGATAGTTTTAACTATGGCTGCAGCAATTGCTAATACATCGTTTGGTAATTTTGTCGTAGAGATAGTTTGATTTTTTACGTCTGTTGAGTTAAAGAATAGCGTTGGATTCATTTCATCCGATGCATCTGTCTCCGATGTAGGCTGTGGCAAGGTCGCGGGTGTTGCTTCCTCAATGAGACTTTTTTGCGAATGAATGTTCATTGTCGATCTTGCTGTGACACCTGACTAACTTTCGCTCAGTGTTCCAGCCGATTTATTTGAAGATAATAAAGCTATTCCGACAGGTGCAGAAGAAGTTGCTGGTACAAGTCTAACTTTTAAAGGTGTGCTCATTGGTGCGTTCAATGTTGCCAGGCTTGAATCAAAGGTTAGATCGTTTTGTGTAGGTGAAATCGCGTCAGCTGGTTGGGATGTGGAGCTTGTTAAGGAAGGAGAGCTCGGCCCCATTGTCACAAATTTTGAAGTCGATAAATTGAAAAAATCTGGCGTGTCCCTTAAGAAAATCGATAAATTAGTCTGTGATGTAAAAGCGAAGGAAGAAATCGTGGCTGTGGGCGCTGTAGGTGCAGGGATAGTGAGAGGGTTTTGAAAAGATGATAGCGTTTGTGATGAAGATTTCGCAAAAAAAGTGTTTTCTGAAGTGTTTACGGAGTTAACTGGGACAGCGACAGATAAGTTTATTATTGGTTGGCTAGTAGGCTACATCACGCTTGTCGGGGACCCTAGTTGCGACAAGCTTTCAATCTGGGTGGTCAGGGTACCTTTAGAGCCAAGTGTACCAAGAGAAAGAGTGCCTGATACGCTGTTAGGAATGCTCTAATGGCTGAAGCTAAAGATGATGTTGGTGGAGTAGAACTGGACTGAGTTGAAGTGGAAAAGGCAAAAGTGTTTGCTGCAGTGGCGTTTTCTTCTTTCGTCTCTATTGATGGGTGCAACAATGAACCAAGGGTCGAAGAGCTGGGCAATGATGATGGAGCTATCACTGGGTTGACTGTTGCAATGACTTTGGTGCTGCAACAACTATCGTCATTGTGCTGCTAGGACTCACCAATGCGTTGAAGCTGGTCTTCATTGAGGGGAGAAGGTTGTCCAACCTTTTCCTGATATGACAGAGCCAGCATTAGAAATCGATGATGCTTGATCGCTTGCATACAGTGCGGGACTGTGGATAGCGGTTGTAAGATTTGTTGCGTTTGTCTGTGATAATATGAAGACAATGGGACTAGAATTAAGCTGTCACCTGTGGGCTTGTTTTGATTTTCGGAAGATCTGAATATGAGACCTTCATAGTGCTGCAGCTAGCTGGACTGTGAGTGAATATTGAGCTATGACGCTATTGAGCTATTGAGCTATGAGCTATTGAGAATATGACGTTCCCTCATATTTCCCTCAAAAGTGGTCAAATAATTTTTCAGAAACCTTAGATCTGAAAGCGACGTCTGTCCACTGGAGACAAGATTTAACCAATCCGAATAATAGGCGTGAATTATAGAGACAACTCTGTCACAACTTTTGGAGTCTGAGACAGCTTATCATTGGTTAAACAAAGAAATACCTAAATATATATGAACCCCACGCTGGAGTTGCATCTAGTCTTCACGAAAGATATTGCTCACAAAATCATGTTGTGCTGGACACTAGCTCCTGTCAGAACCTCCACTACTGCTGGAGGGATGTGAGGGTCCTATGACTTTCGAACACAGTAAACTGTTTTGCAATGGTAACATATATGGTTGTCAAAGGGGCTATTATTAGTACATATTTGGTGTTTGGGTACAGACTATACTTCTTTTCCAGCCACTTATACCTTGGAAGTTATGTCATATTCAGGAATCAAATGTGATTGTAGAATGAAAGACTTTGTGCATGCATGCATGAAGCTTATACTGCAAATTTTGGAGTCGAACAACTACGAAAAGGTTTCTGTAGTTGCTTATAGTGATAACTTGCAAAATTTCTGTATTTCTGACCCGTTTGACCCGATCTTTCAAGAAAGTGACCCGACCCGATTTTGACCCGACCCGACCCGAAATTTTGCTGACCCGACCCGAACCCGACCCGACCCGGAATTTCTTGACTCGATCTGGGGTCTAGTCGCAGTGATGTACAGTAGTATACTGTAAATGTCTTCGTTGTCTGAGTAGTCATTGTTATTATGCCCACTTGGTGTATCGATGTGGATGATGCCACTGTTCCAGGAATTGTACTACCTACAGTTGTGGGCGGTCGTGTTGATGTGGTGATTTCCGACTTTGTTACGGGTAGTGGTACTTTGAGTAGTAGTCAGTTGTGTTGACATGGTGATTGCCGTTGATGTTGGGGTGGTAGTATTTTCAGCAGCAGTTGGTCGCGTTGATGTGGTGATTGTCATCGATGTTGGGGTAGTGGTAGCTAACGTTAGTCGAGTTTTGGCGGTAATTGCCATAATTGTTGGGATGGTAGAAGTGGTTGTGATTGGTGGCAATGTCTGGGTGGTGGTACTTTTAGCAGTAGTTGATCGCGTTGATGTGGTGATTTTCATCGATGTTGGGGTGGTTGGTGTACTTTTAGCAGTGATTAAATGTGTCAAGGTGGAAATTCTTGTCGTTGTTGGGGTGTTAGTACTTCCAGCAGTTGTTGCTGGTCGTGTCGAGGTGGTGATTATTGTCGTTGTCGGTGTTATAGTACTTTCAGTAGTGGTTGGTCGCGTTGAGGTGGATATTATCATCGATTTTGGTGTGCTGGTACTTCAAGCAATGGTTAAAGCGATAGCTTTGGCGATATAGTTGTCGCGACGGAGCGCGATAGATTTCAAGGCTCACATTACAGCCCAGGAGAAGCAGGGTCGATTTGTGACTTAACGATGTGATTCTTTCCTTTTTATGCTTAGCTCGCTTTCCTGTGGAAGTCTCTTCGTTCTGTCTCCGACCAGAGTGGTCGCCTGCTTATCTTTGTCCGTAAAAGACAGTGTAACGAAGCTGTGATATAACTATTCAGTCTCTCTCCTCTAGCCGACCTGAGCAGTCGGTTCTCTCGTCGCTCTCTTCAACTACGCTTCCACAACGCCGCTCTCGCTACAATAGTTGACCCAGCCCGACCCGACAAAATAAATAAACGAAGAGTACGGAATTTGGGATGCATTATCGGACACAAAATCAAATTCTGCAAAAGCAGCTGTCATACTTGTAATTTTACATTGTCCACTTACTGTGGCTATTGAAACCACATTTGTGTGTACTACCCATGGGCCAACTACAAACTTGGAGCTGTGACACGTAATTGTAATGCGTGCAGCTCCCATCAGTTCGAGCTAAAAACTGAACAAGGGAAATTCAGCCAGGTGTTCAGAATTGAGGATGAGAACAACTGACATTAGATTTCGCGATATTATCGATGAAATTTAAGCTTCGACACCGAATCTTCGCAACGAATTCTGCGAATTCTGCGGCTGCGTCACAAGCTTTTTCATGGGCATTTGTGACTGACATTTTTTTTGTACTCCGCTTCGCCGCCCAAGAACGGCCGATACTATTGATCATGAAAATAGATACAACCAGTGTTACGCGGCGTCAGTCGCAATTTGGCACAATGCAGCGTAATGATTGGCGCTAGGGACATCGCACCAGTTGACAGAAGATTCAAGCGATTTACACTGCCCAAATCAGATCCACCACATGTTCGATATCTGAGCTATGTGGCGCTGCGCTGCTCTTCACATCATATATCGAATCAGCTTGGTGGTCAATGTCAACGTTTCCAGGGATTTTTCATGATAATGAAACTGTCGTGCCTCGCAAGCGACTGAACGAACGACTGACCATAAGTACTGTAGGCATCTCACGATCGTGAAAATCGTTGCTTCACACTGCATCAGTGCGTTACTGCAAAACCAACCCATTATCGGGCACACTCGTTCAGTGACAATATGGTAATAGCACACTTGGCGAGATGGTATTGAGAGCATGCTATCGCTTTTTGTGCCTGAGGTCCAAGAGGTTTAACGGCTTAGTAGCTTATTGCTACCAGCTCCCTGTCAAAGCGTAGTGATTGCACTTTCAAGTTTTTTAAATCATGTAATTTACCAATGCCGCAGCACTGTGTGTGTTGATGGCTAGGTGATGATAGATTAATTTCTACAGTTGAGACAGTGGCAAAGGTAAAGCGCGGAAACAGTGATTTTAGCCAATTGACAAAACTGTATGCTAATTTTTTTAATGCATCGCCAGACACTAAACTAGAACAGTTTGCATGTTTCGCTTGGCCGTGTCCTCTATCCCTACAAATTGACGTTATCGCACGTAGTCGTAGTGCGTGCAGCATCCATTCTTTGCTGCTGAAACTGAGCGAGGACAATTCGGACAGGCGTCCGGAAGTGAGAACGGAAGCAGCTGGAAGAAAGCTTCAGAAGTTGCGAGATCATTGATGAAATTGAAGCTTCGACACCAAATTCTTTGCCAGCGCGCATCAGCGCAATCTTACAGCTCCGTTGCGAGCATAGTTTCGATAGGTCTTTCCGTCATACACACATTTGTTTTTATGTACTCTTCATCCTTATCTAAAACATAGAGCGCGTTTGAAAGAAATCAGAAAAGTAACATTCCTATAAGCTTACTCGCAAACTGGCACAATGCCGCGAACTGAGAGTTACAAGTGACGTCACCAATCACTCCAACATGGTTCATGATCATGCAATATTCGTTGCCAATATTATTCGAGCCACACCCATGAACCACAAAAACACATGTCTCGACCCCAGCCATGATCTTTGAAAGCGCAGCTGGCCCTTCCATGCTCACCACACTCAGCATAGGCTTCGCCAGAGCCATCCGTGTCGGCCTCGATCTTCCATCAACCACTCGACCTGGCTGCCGCTCGTCTGGTCGTCCTTTGACCATTGTCCAATGCCCAAGTTTTACGACCTTGTTTTGCTCATCCCGACCGCCACTGATCCGCTTGTCTAGACCAAACTTTGAATCGTCCAAGGCGGGAAAGCATGGTTACTGTACCCAGATTGGCGCATTCACAACAACATATAAGCCGGTCGACTGCATATACCTTTAAATTTACATAGTGGATTCTCTGTTTTTTGGAGTCCCTTTAAGGTGGGTACCTTTGTCTGCTTGGCCATCTCCGTGAGCGAAGTTGTGTCATATGATCACCCCCCCCCCCCAACAAAAGAACAAAAGGTCAATGAAACCTAGGCGTGTGCTTTGAACTAAAAACAAAAACTGCTTAGAACTTTCAAGGGTCAATTAATAGCCAAGGTTTTATGGCACGAGTCCTTTGTAATCGTAGGACTAGAGTGTCACACCATAGGCGAGAGGGCTGTATGTATGCTCTGCGTGTGTTACCTGAGGAATTCAGTATAGAGCTAGGCACCAGTTTACTAACGTTACATGCACACCCGCGCATTACCGTCATGAGAAGTTCAGGGATTTCTGTTTGCACTTATATATAATATGTATATTTTTAGACAGCATAAAGTCTTTTTTCGTCCGCGCTTTTTAAAAGCCGACGGTGGAGTTGATGAGTGAAACAGTCGACTATGCGGAGTGTAGCTGTGGTCACGGGACTACTGCATATTGCATAGGCGGTTGACGGAAGTTTAAACTGGATACGAGTGGCGTTAATGCAAGGCGCACCCCAAACATGAGAGAGAATGCGCTTTGACTAATTTAGCCAGTTCAAGGACTTTTGATGCGCAGGTTCAAAGACTGCTTATTGCAAGTTTTCTGGGCCTCGTAGAACGGAGCCCAGAAAATGTGCGCAGTTGTTGGCTGCTGGACGCGGGAAGTAAATCGCCATTTTCAAAGGATTTTTTAAACCTAGCAAGCGATATTTTCCGTCCGTTTTGGTGTTTTTAAACAAGCCAGTGAAGAGATAATCGGGTTTCTTGTTTGCGTGTAGAGGTAACTTTTGTTCATGTCCTAGAAAATTGCGAGGTGTGAAAGAGAATTTTTTTAACCTTTGTTGTCTTTTATTTTGGGTGACGTGCAATATACTGTACGACGCGTAAAACACGAGTACTTCTTAAAAATTTAGTTTTATCTGAGTCAACATTGAACGGAAATAAAAGCCAAGATCTTCTAAAAAACGCACACAACACTAGAGACATCGGTATTCATTTTATAAAACATCGATTCAGTATTTACGCGAACACTTTTGTCTTTTTATGGCGTTTTGTTCTTCTCTCGCCAGGCATCACCTGGGATAACAATTGATGGCGTTCATCGACTCTTTCCATTCACGCCCCAGTAGGAGATCGGCGAACACCTTTTCAAAATATTTTCTGAGCGCCTGGTCATCCATTTTTGAAAATTTTCGTGACTCCACAATTTTTACCTCATCTCCATTTCAAGTTTCCCGATTTCGACACGATCCAGTAAATCTTGTCCATCCCGCTGTGATACTCGACGGACCAGACGAATCGATGCTAAAAAATTTGATTGGCGTAGAAGCTTATAGGATGTATGAAATAGATGTGGCCGAGGCGAATTTTTGTAGGTTTTTAAAACGTTTCAGTCGAAATTAACAGGCGGCCGAAAACTTAAAAGTTCTCTTAAAAGAAGGATTTTTCTAAAGTTATTCCAAGTAAAAAAATTTCTAGAAACTGAGCAACCCTTCCCTCATCCTCCTCGTAAATTAAGCGAAAGCTTCTAGTCCAATATCCGATTTCTTTATGCAATAAAAAATTAAAAAAACAGGTGGGACACGACGAAAGATTCCGACTCGAAAAATCTCCAAAACCCCGGCTCCCCCCCCCCGCGCGAACATGACGAGGGCTACGTTCTAGGAGAGCCATGAAATCTGTCGTAAGCAGCTAAGGTGCGCGAAATTTAAAAGTATACTGTAGCTTTGAACTGGCTTATTAAGCTCAAACACTCGACCCGTATCGCATGACCACGTTGAAGCAGTCTGGCGGGTATGAGGGTCTGTTGCGTACCGCACTGTCAGGGCTTAGGACTGGAGAAGGTTTTGAAAGGAAAAGTTCTTGATTTAAGAGGCACTGTCTGTAAGAATCGACTTCGAATCGGCCAACCTTGAAAAATGACCCACCTCCCTATATTCTTACATATCTCAAAAGTAAATGCCATTGGGATCACAAAAAGGATAATAATTTCACGGCCAGGTCAATATTCATGGAACAGGACCCGTTCAAAAAGTTTTGGTGTCCAGAAAATGTGGGTTTCGAAAAAACCCTTATAGCTCGACTAATATGCAGTAAAAAAGATTCGGGCGCAGCTCATTAAAAAGAGCACCTTTTTCTCTACAAACGCATAATATCTTGCATGAAAAAGCCTTTTTATATAATTGACAAAATTCGATCAAACACAAAAGTTCATGCAATAATTTTTACTAAAATTCATCTCGTGCGAAAAAGCCCTTTATTTTAATGAAAAACATGTAAAAAGAGATGGGCTTTTAAATGAGACCATCCGCGTCAGAAATAAGTGGATCGGAGATTGTCACGACCCGTCCGAACACAAAAACCACCTAATCGACGCGCAAAATTCAAAATTCCCGCTCTTTTTGTTCGGCTGTCTGCTGTGAGCGCTGGCGGCCGCTCCTCGAATATCTTTGCTAAACGAATGCAGTAGTTTCATTTAAATTAATTATGTGTGCTTTCCGATATTTTCGTTTGTTGAAAATATTTGCTCTTCTCACATTGTCTACATTATGCTGAAAATTCCCACCGCGCCCCGTCAGCATTGGCCGCGTGATGGCGCTCCAGATGCTTCGGAAAGGGTCGTTCTAAAAGCCGCTTGCCGCTAGGTGAGGCTAGGCGCCGCTAGACGCGCACCTACAGTATGCTCTAGCGGCGCGAAAGTACTAAAAGCCGCTGGACATGTTGCCGCTAGATGTGTGGGCGACCGCTAGGTTTCGTTTCTTATGAACCCGTCTATCTAGACTGTATGTAAAATAATGACCTGAATGCCAAAATCGTAACTGATATAAATCTCTTCAAATCGACAAGAGGACAATTGTTCTGAACGTCATATGTACCGCCGCACCGCATAAAAATATTTGAAAACCATTACTCACAATACTCTCGTGAAAATCACAAGCGCGTAAAAATCTCAAAGTCATGAGCAGTCGTAACGAGAGCACGATGGTCGAATCATGGTCAGAGTAGTCACACAACACCTGAGCAAAACTATCAGTCACACTACTAGTCGATGGCACTACGTATACCATGAATGTCATTCATGTAACAACCAAAGCACCATGAATACTTCATCAAATTTTTAGTCCTTTAGGTAAAAGGCATGGCCTGGTTCAAGCTTTGAAAAAAACTTGGCCAATAAACAAGCAAGTTTTGGCGTTTTTCGTCCATCGTAATACACCCAGTCGTTGTGCCAACGAACAATCGCAGAATAGTGACTCCCTTTCCTGTCTAATAAGGTGACACCAGCTAGTCGAAATCTGTAATAGACCTTGTCTGCCTTTTCTATCTCTTCAAATCTGTTATGGCAGAAATAGGTGAAATGGTGCTTACCTTTGAGCGCCAACAGTAACTTGGTTATCTATTTCCATTGGGCTAACCTTTCGATTGGCAAACTTGATTGGAAAACCAAAACAGCTTGGAGAAAGTTGGATCTTTTCGATTTTACGACGCCGACCGCATCTTTGTCCGTCAGACTTGCGCCCCATGCAAGTGCTGGAAGTCGTAAAACCAAGCTGGAAAAGATTCTGGACGCAGCTTTCGCCGCCGGATCTGAAAGAAGTATGAAAAATGACAGTTAGCACGAGTATGTAAATCTATGTAGCTATACACCGATCAGACAAAAACATACTTACTCAACGCTAATGACGCTAATTGATGAGGATGAGTTCGGATTGCCACAGCCAGCTGAGCACAGGCTAGTTACGGGCGACGTCCAATATTCCACCAGGTGGTCAAAAAACATCTCGTGTTCCGTTCCATAAAAGTCGAACTTGTTGGAATTCAATGATGAGAATATATCTGGCATCTGTAAAGCTTGGTATCAACGGAGTCATCTTATATATCATCCTGCGCGTCACCTTACTTTGGAAAGAATATGCCTAGCCCATGCAAGTTTTCCATCAGAAAATTTTCTCGTCATAAAGCATTGCAAAATGTCGCTACAAAGCAAATCGGAAAATTGCATGCTCAAGAAGCACACCAAATTTGTAAGTATTACCGCAACTTGCTGTAATTGTCTACTAAATCCATAAATCCCGGCCGCTGCAACGCGTGCAAGTAAAGTATGGTCAATGCGTTGTCAATTGTGCACGTGTCGGCCATGGTGCACCCCTTTGCACTTCCGCCCCAGTGGGCAACTGGAGGTAAGCACTGCTTAGATACCCAAGTCCAGCTTTTTTGAGTGAGAGCTTGATGGGGAACAGGAGGCTCTGCACATGATTGGTGATACCATCGCACACAGATGCAGGGGACACCATCGCATTCGATCATGTCAGGCCCTTTGTCGTCATAGGGTTGCAAGCATACGCAATACAGCTCCTCCTTCCTGAAACAAACGATTTGCGTTATTCTCACAAGATGCTGTAGTTTTTCCTTACCTGGTTTTCGAGGGTTCGATGGTGCTGCTTCTTGTTTCCAGATGTGGCACTACTTCTTGCAATGGTCGCCGTAGGGCTTAAAATAACTCCTTCTTTGTAGCCTGTACCTATAGATATGCAAATTCAAGCAAATAGTTCAGGGATTCAGACAGGAGTGATGAAAATCTGCTTACCAGCACCTGAAACTCGGCATTGCAGTCATTTTCCGTTGGCTTCACGAGCACGTTTGCTGCCGCATCACACCTCTCAACTTGATAGTCAGCAGCATCAATTTCGCCACAATACACTCCATACTCTGATTGCGAGTTTTGTTGCGAAAATGGTATGTCCGACTGCGGACTAAGGGCAACATGACCTTGACGGACGAGAGATTGAGGATTCTGAGATACCGCAGCTTCTGGACAGACGTCAACACCGCGTTCACCAACTTTCTTCCCGACTGCTCGTTTGTCAGCTGGTTTGCGATAGTTTTGAAGCAGCAGGGTAATATTCGGTTTTTCCTAAATTTCGAAAGGCACTTCATGTTCATGTTCATGTTCATGTTTTACCACATCACCAAACGCTTATGCGCACTCGAGGGTGAAGGGACACATTTTACACGAAATGATTTACCGGCCCGCGAGTCGAACACTCGCCCGTAACTGCGCACCTGACGTGAGAGGCAGACGCCTAACCCACCAGGCCACGAGGCCGGTGGGTTAGGCAGGCCGGCCTCGTGGCGGTGGGGGCACTGCAACGAAATCGAGACTCCCTTCATTACTATACGTACCTGCTTCGGGGGTTCATCATCCAGGGACCCGCCTTCAACTACTCGAGCGGCTATAAAATGATGACACGTTGCTGTTGGCTTGCAAGTACATGTCATGTCAGCCAATGAAACATGTAATATTCCAGGCTTGTCCCCGATGACCCAAGCACCCTTTCGGGTAGGAACGGCGTGAATGCGTTTTGTGGCTATAATATCTTTCGCCCAGGCCTGTTACAGAATTCCAGAATTATTAAGAGGCACTGTCTGTAAGAATCGACTAATTCGACCAAAAAATGGCCAACCTTGGAAAATGACCTCTCTATATTATTACATATCTCGAAAGTAGATGCCATGGGGACCACGAAAACGATAATCATTGCACGGCAAGGTCACTATTCATGGAACAGGACCCGTTCAAAAATTTTTGGTGTCCAAAAAATATGGGTTTCGAAAAAACCCTTATAGCTCGACTAATATGCAGTTAAAAAGATTCGGGCGCAGCTCATGAAAAAGAGCACCTTTTTCTGTACAAACCCATGATATCTTGCATGAAACACCCTCTTTCTATAATTGACAAAATTATCTCAAACACAAAAGTTCATGCAAGAGATTTCACTAAAACTCATCTCATTCATGCATTCGAGCGAAAAAGCACTTTATTTTCATACATTACGTGTAAAAAGAGATAGGCTTTCAAATGAGACCATCCGCGTCAAAAATAAGTGGATCGGACATTGTCACGACCCGCCCGAACACAAAAACCACCTAATCGGCGCGCAAAATTCAACCTTCCCGCACTTTTTGTTCGGCTGTCTGCTGTGAGCGCCGGCGGCCGCTCCTCAAATATCCTTGCTAAAAAAATGCAGTTTTATTTGGATTAATTATGCGTGCTTTTCGATATTTTCGTTTGTTGAAAATATTCGCTCCTCCCACATTGTCTACATCATACTAAAATTTCCACAAAAATGCAGATTTCGGAAGGTAATTGTTTATTTCATGCATCGATCCTCGGATGGACAAAATTTGCTAGATGGGTTCGAAGTTCAAGACAAAGAAATTTTTTTTGTTTCATGGAGCTGCCGAGTCAAATTGGAACGGTCTTCTGAATTTCATTCCAGCATACGGATTAATTTGGCGGCCATTTTATTATTGACAAGAATGTGTTTCCCCAGCAATGCCGAATATGTTCTCTCATCTACTCACAGCAAAGTGGTAGCCGTGTGCCAAATTAGTGATTACCATTTTCATTATTTTGTTCTGCGTTCTAAGACATCCTGCTGTAGGGTTCATGGGGCTTTTGATGGTAGCAGTAGAATTATCTATGGTATGATATGCTAGACTTTGTCAGGCGTCATCAGGAGTCAGGCATATCGCTATTGTAAATTTCGTGTCGTGCCAGCCCAGTATTCTATTTGTATTGTTTCGTCTTTCAGATGATTGAACGTGAGATGACACAAGAAATGGCATTAATCCAATACATTAAATAAATAATAGCGCGGTTCAACAAAGACATTAAAACCCAGAGATCAAATTTAACCGAAAGTTCGTTTTGCATTGATCGAAGACATTAGCGGGCATATTTTCATTGATTGAGGACAGAGTCGATATGGTAATAGGCCAAATGATGATTAAGATTGAGCTCTTCTCGCTTGAAGGTCTGGTCTTGATGGCTGAAAACCGTCCAAGTGAACTGGAATCCGTTTTACTACAGCACAGGTGCTGTTTCTTGCGCATTCTGCAGCCCTAAAACGCAGAGAGTCAGTACATAAGGACTTTTATCGATGAACTCACCATCAGCAATATGTATTGTCGAGATAAGGCGATGGCAACGGCAATAACACAACCATTCGCAAATCCGACGATAACCTTTCGTGTACAGAAAGTTTGTGTTGTTAAGGTGCCTTCTAATTATTACATTACAATGCACCTTAACAACACAAACTTTCTGCACACGAAAGTATTGATTATACACTCCTAATCAAGAAAAACAAAACGATCAAAATCGCCAAGCAGAGATAATTTGAGGAGCAGCCGCCGGCGCTCACAGCAGACGACCGGAAAAAGTGCGGGAATTTTGAAATTTGCGCGCCGGGTAGGTGGTTTTTGTGTTTGGACGGGTCGTGACAATCTGCGATCCACTTATTTTTGACGCGGATGGTCTCATTTGAAAGCCCATCTCTTTTTACATATTCACATTAAAATAAAGTGTTTTTTCGCACAAATGCATGAATTAGATGAATTTTAGTGAAAACTCTTGCATGAAATTTTGTGTTTGATCCAATTTTGTCAATTATACAAAGAGGCTGTTTCATGCAAGATACCATGGGTTTGTAGAGAAAAAGGTGCTCTTTTTCACGAGCTGCGCCCGAATCTTTTCAACTGCATATTAGTCGAGCTGTAAGGGTTTTTTCGAAACCCACATTTTTTACACACCAAAAATTTTTGAACGGGTCCTGTTCCATGAATAGTGACCTGGCCGTGAAATGATTATCGTTTTCGTGGTCCCTATGGCATCTACTTTCGAGATATGTAATAATACATGGGGGTCATTTTTCAAGGTTGGCCGATTCGGAGTCGATTCTTACAGACAGTGCCTCTTAAACAAAATAAGAGCAACCTGCACATACAGTATCTTTCAAAAACCTACTTTCCGCGAATATGCGAGCTTATCCTCGTTGAAATTATCTGATTTGTCAGCTTCATGATAAGCTGGCTCTTCTAGCCCATCTAGTCCCAGCTCAGCCAATTCCGCCAAACGGAGTTCCCTTTGGTGCTCCTGAAAGTATCGCTTCCATGTGCAGTAATGCTGTATGCTTCGGCGCGTCATTGAACTTAAATTTACGACGCCATTCGCATCCGCTTCCAGTGAACACAAATCAGCATAGCGAGCGAGCGCTTCTGCTGGGGTCAAGCCCTCATCGTTAAATTCGTCATCGTTGTCATTTGCGACGTCATTCCATGCATGCTCTGCATCCGAAATCGCTGGTTTTTCTGGGAGAAGCCAAAGGTTCCCTGTCCCGCTGGTAGCATGATCGCGAAGATGAGTAATAATACTGTCTAAACTCTACGCACCAGAAGGTGGCTTGAATTCACTATACGACTTCCTACAATAAGTGTAAAACCGCTTCATAGTAGGTATGTAGGCAGCAGTCTCTATCTTACAACTCACCCATAGGTCTGGCGATATTGGGGCTTGAGAATCCAGTTGCCCATACTACAACGACCACGCTCTGTCTCTTGGAGCATAAATGCTGTGAAATAGTGCAAGGTCCCAATGACCACATCCAGCGGTGCCTGAAAAGTGAAGCAACACTACTGATTGATGTTACACTGACACAGTGCACAAAGCCTGTGGTGATGCGGTGGGCATACTATTTATAGCCTTACCCCTTTCCAGTTCCGCAATTGTTGCAACACATGGTTGCAAGCCTCAGCCATGTTGCTCGTGATACCGCTCCGGGAACTGTGAAAACCAGTATTTTGAACCAGTCACCGCCCAGCATGCTTCATAATGTCGTTCTTCAGAGTCCGATTGAAATACTGCGTGAAAGTCGGGCTCCATTTTGCAACGCAGTCCGCCAAGTTGGTCTCGAATTGCGGACTAAACACGTGAATGAATAAAATGGGGTAGTTGAGTGAACAACCATTTTTACTCAAATATGAACAGTTGCACTTACTAGCTGCGACATCTCAGCAAGTCCTCAACGTCGTTCTTATATGTGGGCTCGTCTAGCTCCTTGTGTTTCTTCAAGAAAAACTTCACATTACGCCTGATGTGGAGCCAGCAATGAGCGTGGAAGGCGCGAGGAAACACCGAGTCAAGGTTTCGAAATTCTCGATTTGTTACGACAGTAAACGCAGATCGTTCCAATGCCGGACACTTCTTTGCGACCATTTTCAAGAACTCCATGTGGTCATGATTGTACTTTCGCTCATGAATAAAGAAGGCGACAGGGACTGATGGATCGCCGTTGAAAATCGTCAACCGAGCACTTAGAACTGAAACCCAGTGTGAGCCAAGGCCGAAGGTGGTATCATAGGCCAGTGAGTTTCGGGAATTCGGCAGTGCCAATGTCTCGTTTAGGAGTTTTGCCATCTCATCTTTCATGAGATGGATGGGCTTGTTGCTTAGGCGAGGGGAAAGGCGCAGCTCTTGCAAAAAATCGTCCAGATGATGTGCAACGTAAAAAGTGTTGAACGTTCCGTCGTGGGTCTGTCGCTGTTGTCGCTTGTTGTATAAAGCGTTCCAGATCTGCTTCGAGTTTCGTGGCGCACCAGTCGGTTTAAGGTGAACAGGAATAGAAGGATCCATAACCATGTCTTCGTGAATTCGTTTTGGTTCCACACCATCTCTTCTTTGAATTTCTTTTACTATTTCGGGTCCAGTACGGACAAAGTCTCGACTTTTAGCAGCTTCGCTCTTCGCATTTCCATGATGCTTTGGAGTAAACCTCAAGTAAAAGCACTATTTTCTTTTGATTTTTTCTTAACAGCAGAGGCCACTAGTACTTACAGCTTGTGGTCGCCCACGTATTGGACAAGGACATAGCCGTTCTTCTTCCACATCTCGAATGCGAAACGTGAAAACCCTTCATTGCCAGAATCCCTCTTGTCAGGCTGTGATACATTCCATCTTCGCCTCGTCAAAACAGGGGCGTTTCCGGTGCAAAGCTCATTTCCACCTCCTGTACACGAATCAGAAATTAGGAAGGCCAGTCATAAGAAAATTTCGCACTATTGCTGTACCTCCTCGTCCACCCCACATATAGCCATCGGCCCGCCAGTGCTTTTCTGAATTCGGATTATTGTAATCATCGTATCGAAAAAGGTACACTGAGCCTCCCAGCGGTTGAAACGGCCGCATTGGTGAAACCTTATCAGGCTCGGGTTCGCCTAAAGACGGCTGGTGGCAATTACATTATAGGCACTCGATTAAGATACCTTACTCAGAATGGCAATAGCTGATTATTTTGTCAAAATTGTCGTTGTTGCTGTATAAAGGATGGTGCCATCCTGCTGCAGGCCAGGCGCCGCAATAACGAGAACATCACAGAAGTCCCGCTCATGGTCAGTCTCATCCTCGGGACCACCACCGCCATATTGTTGTTGCTCCTCCTGCAATAGATATCTATTCGGTGGACTGTTTATAACGGTCACACCCACAATACTAACAGGAAGCATCTTCGAAGCGACCAGGCCGACTGTGACGTATGGTACCATAGTGATTGAGTGCATTGGAGGTCAAGTGACGCAATTTTGGGCGACGATGCGGAGACACTAAACTCACGAACACGGTCTCATTCATGAAGGGTGCAACATCCGTGAGGCAATGTCGAGCATGGGAGTGGGGCAACATGCAGTGAGCAAGCAACACTTATCCGCAAACACTGCATAATCCAGAAAAATCAAAAGTACATTTACCAGAACACTAACTTTCTCTCCCTGGAAACATTCTGATGCAGCATTTCGCACTGGCGACGAATTAGCAACAATGTCCTGACAATGAGAGTAACAGCAGATTACCATGTGAAAACACACCTCTAAAAATGCGAACTCACTTTGGCGGTTCCACAAGCACCGCAGGCTGCAGAATATAGCTTTTTCGACAGATTTTCCATGCGTTTTTTCTCATTTTCTAACGATACACGTCTTCTACGATGTTCTCTCCTTCTCGATACCCGCCGGTTTTGCCTTATCGATAGGCATCCTGAACCATTTTTTTGCCGAATTTCTTCCCTCATTTTCAGGTTTCCAAGTCGTTCGGAATCCGGAAGCTGGTAGAATAGTGCCGGGGAGACGATGGATTCTAAAAAGAGACGATAAGGAGTGTACAGTATAGCTAGCATCCTGTGACTTAAACCGGTACAGGGCGGTGATTATAGTGTGCAGGCGCCGAGGCTAGTCGGGCCTATCTCCCTCTCTTGTTTGTGTGTCAAGATACCTCTGAAACCAGTTATTAGGAAAACGTGGAAGAACATTTTGGCCATTTTGGTTTTTTTGACTTATTTATCAACTTTTTTTTTTACCAAGTAGCCTGCGAGGGCGAAAGGTGGCATTAGAAGAGATATTGGAAAAATAGATCTGCGATGGACGCGCCAGAGATCATGATGGAAAACGAAGAATTATCCGAGCACGTAACGGCGACGAAAATAGAAGAAGATAAGATTGCCTTCATTCCACTTGAAATCAACAACCTGCTGAACAAGCAACCTGGTGAAATTGTCAAATCGATTGCTCTGGAAAACCCGAAAGAGAAACACCCCATCTGCGCTTTGCGACTAAAGAAAGTGATCAAACTGATTTTTGCCACGAAAGAAGCCAGAGATTGTGCTGTCAGAGAAAAGTTGTCGCTCTTCGGCCTTCGGGTCGAGCTCGATTATCCGAGGCCGTACGTCCCGATGCAACGGAAGACCATCTACTTATACGGTATTCCTTACGAAACAGATGGCGATGAGATCAAAAAGTGGTTGAAGGAGCAAGGCTTAAATACGGTATCAGAAGTTAGGAAAACATGCTGGAGGGACACAGAGATCGAAAACGCAGAAAGATCAGTCGTCGTCCAGGCCGCACCAGAAAAAGAAATTCCTGGATTCGCCCTCTTCAGGCCATCCCCGCGATCGAAGCCATTAACGGTGCAGATTTGGTATCCTGGTATCGATGTGTGGTGTTGGAAATGCAAAGGAAAAGGCCACATCTCGGGATAGTGTCCAGCGATAGATTATCAACCACCACCAGGATCCTATGCCGCGATGGCGAGTGGCACCGCCGGAGGCGGATTTCGAACAGTATCCAACATAAACGAGTCAGTCGCAGATCGTACCCAAGGAGCTGGAGGCGTCGACAACGAGAATTTCCCCCCTCTGACAGCATTAAATCCGACGCAGCCTCTGGTCAGGAGAAGCAAAGAGAAAGATCACAGAACCAGCGCAGAATCCGAGGTGCTTTCCAGAGCGGATATCCATCCTTTCTTCAAGGCTGAAAATCCTCTGTCAAACCACCACTCGTGCTCATTTATGATCGAGGGCCAGACCTATGCATCGACAGAGCAATATCTCTTCAAGGCGAAAGCTGTAGCCATGGGAGAGAAAGCGGCGGAGAAAAGAATTATGAAGGCGAAGTCAGCCAATGAAGCCAAACAAATCGGTGGAAAAATACAGTGGGACGAGGGAGCAAAGGGGCCTTGGATGGCCTTCGCAAAAGAAAAACTTTGGCTCGCTAGTGAAAAAAAAAACAAAAAAAATCTTGGATTGAGGAAGCACCTGTTTGAAACGGCTCCCAAGCTCTTGGTCGAAGGGAATCCGAACGACGATCGGTGGGGCGTTGGAATCAAATGAAACGATCTTAAGATACAGGACCCGGCCAATTGGAGAGGAATAAACGAATTTGGAAAATTGCTTACACAGCTGCGAGACGATTTGATGTCACGATCGGTGTACGCCGAGGAAGTAGACGAGGTGGCGAGGCAAAGAGAACAGGCGGATGAAAGAAGCAGACGACTTTTGAGCCCAGACAGCGAATCGAGCCAAGACGACGACCATCGATCCAATCGCAAGCAGAGGACCAAAGACCTAACGGACGCAGACTTTTGAATACGACGAACGGACGATCGACATCAGCATTATTGCCGGAAGGTGAGCAAGGGCCAGAGTACCAAAGTGACCTTGTGCTTCTCCTGGGGGTTTTTTTGGGCTAGCAGAATATTTTTTTTTCCTGTGTTTGGTTTCCTTTTTTTTTATAAAATAGGTGGCAATAGGGTATCCTTTGCGACTCTAAATGCAGCAGGACTGAGAGATAAACCAACCAACACTGTATCTTTTTTTGACTTTGTAAAATTATATTCGATTGTGTGCATTCAGGAACCCACTTCAGAAATAAGAAAGAGGCATCGTATTTTGATAATGTTTTTGAGGCCAGGTTTAAAGTTTTCCACAGCTTCTCAGACGAGTTTAGTGCAGGTGTGTGTTTGCTCATTAATCGATCTTCCCTGTTTTCGGACATTACCCGGTTGACGAGTGTTGATGGGCTTGCTATGTTTTTGACTGCCAAATATGAAAGTAGAATTTTTCTTGTGTGTGGTTTGTATGCTCCAGCTCAGGAAGCGCCGAGGAAGATGTTTTTTGAGCGAGTCTTCTTGAGAAGGCATTACAAAGATTTAGGTACCATGATGCGGCTGTGTGTCTGCGGGATTTTAACTTTGTAGAATCGAAGGAGCTCGACCAAAGTGAACTTACTTTATATACTGAAGCTGGACATAAAGAATTTCGAAAGTTCTCTTTGAAATTTAAGCTTCTGGATATTTTTCGGTATCATAATCCTAGTAGCAAACTTTTTTCGCATCTGGCACATAGTACAAAAACTCAGGGCAGACTTGATAGAATTTATTGTACACAAAACTTAGTTGAATCTTATGTAAACTATGACTTCATTGACACAGCTCTGTCTGATCACAAAATCTTTTATGTAAATTGTAACTTTGCGTTTGCACAGATTAAGAGCGACCGTCTTACTGGAAGCTTGATGTTGATCTACTGCAAAGAGACGAGGTTTTGCGGGACCAGATCAGAGGCACGCTGCAGTCTTTGCAGACTAACCTGGAAAGTGCGCACGACAAGGAGGTACTGTCCATGTGGGAGGATTTCAAGGATGAGATAGCGTGTTTGTGCAAAGCACATAAAAGGTACATTGGAAGGGAGAATAGAAGGCAACGAGCAGAGTTGGAAAAACCACTGCAAAAATGTAAGACGTGGTTAGGAATGCACCCAACTAGCGAAATGCTGAAAGCGGAGTTTTCGGACATTCGCGAGCGACTAAGAACGTTTGATCGTGAGGAAATCAGGAGAAGATTGGGAAAAACACATTTTAGGGATTTAGCAACGGATCAATTTACGTTGGTGACTGCTAAGTTAATGCAAAAAGCCTCAGCGGAGCAGAGGACAGTGTATGCGATTAATGATGAGAATAGGGTCACTCACTTCAACCAGTTGGACGTGATAGGAGAGATAAGGAGGCAGTACGAGGGTCTGTTCACAAGTGTGGGCAGAGTGGACACTGGGGAAGCTGATATTTTCCTGACGCAACAGCCGCACGGCACAGCAGGGGACGAGGACAGAGCAATTCTAGGAGAAGAAGTGAATGAGGACGAGGTTGAGAAAGCAATGAGGTCTTTTCAGAAGAGGAAAACACCAGGCAGTGACGGATTGCCCATTGAATTCTACGCCATGTTTCCGGTTGAATTGTCTAGTGTCCTATGTCAGGTATACGCATCCTCTTTTCGCTTAGGGAAATTGCCGCCGAGCTGCTACTTTGGCATCATCTCTCAACTGTACAAAGGGGAAGGGGATAAGAAGGTCAGGTCCAACTGGAGGTCATTAACAATGCTGAATGTCGTCTATAAAATATTAGCCAAAGTTCTAGTAATGAGACTGAGGAAGGTAATGCGCAAAATCGTTCATCCTGATCAAACCTGTGCTGTGCTAGGGAGGGATATTAGGGACGGGGTGCTCACCCTCTATAATGCTGCAGAATATGTGAAGGTGCAAGAGATGGACGCCCTAATTTTGTCGGCGGATCATATGTCAGCTTTTGACATCATCGAATGGGAATATCTTTTCCGAGTGCTAGATTTTTTTGGACTGGGGCCTGTTTTCCAAAAATGGGTTGGTATAATCTACAGAATAGGATCAGTGAGTTCGTTAGTTCAGGTAAATAGATACGTGTCCTCGCCTTTCAGTCCGACCAGGGGAATCAGGCAGGGCTGTCCCCTGTCGGCTTTGCTCTACGTTTTGGTCTCTGAGACTAACCAATTTCATAAGGAGGGACAGAACAGTGAAAGGCATCGATGTGTTTGGGCAAAAACTAAAACTGAACAACTATGCAGACGACACAAATTTTTTGCTTGCTGACTCAGAGTCTGTAAAACGTGTGTTTGAGGTATACAATTTGTACAAGCGGGCTTCTGGGGCAACATTGAAAATAGCCAAAACGAAGATTCTGTTGCTGGGAAAGATGAAAAAGGACTGCTTGGAGGCTGACCTGCAGGACCTAGTTGTGAGTCAAGTAAAAGTATATGGTTTCTTAATTAAAAACGAGGGAATGGAGATAACAGAAAATTGGGAAGCAGTGCGAAGACACATAGGCACGCTGGGGGATAAGATTCCCCACACTAAGGTGTCCTATTTTGGTAGGGTATACGTGGCCAATACCTACTTCCTGTCCAAACTTTGGTATTTAGCATCAGTAATTGCACCAGAAGATGATTTGCAAAGGTTTGCTGAGACACAGATGGATTCATATCTTAGGCATCCGGCTAAGCAGAATGTGATAAACAAGCTCATTTTGAAAAGGACCAAAGAGCAAGGAGGAGTGGGGTACCCTGACATTGGCTTTAAGGTGCATCTGGCTCAGGAGAAGGCTGTATGGCACTCTTTCTTCGATTACTTCTATGGTAAAGTAGAGAAGGCGACTTTGTCGCAGATTAGCTCTATACAGGCACCCCGTTTATACAAGGACGTTCGGAAAGCCGTTCTGAGTGCTAAATTTAGTATTTTGAGTGATCATAGTGTAGGTCTGGATTCGAAGACTTATCCAATAAAGCATGTAAAAACCAAGATTTTGTATAGACATATGCTTGAGAAAAAAGTGGGCAAGGCCAATAGGGAAATTGAGGAATATTGGAGGGAGAAGTTTAGGAAAGAATCGATTGACTTTGTGCATATTGGAGACTAAATACAACAAAGCACGTCGATGGTCTAACACGAAGCATACATTACTCCCTTCTGTACAAAGGATTGTATACAAGGAGCAGAGTGTCCAAGTTTACAGATGTTAGTCCAAATTGTAAGTTCTGCACAGAGATGGCTGGCAAGAATAAATGCGAAGACGTTTATCATGTTTTTGTCGAGTGTCACAGGTTTCAGCTTTTTTGGGACAGAGTAAACGTACTCATTCAGGGTTTCGACCCGACCATCACTTTGAAAGAGGAAAGCAGGATTTTTGGAGTGACTGGCGGAAAATCCTCACATCTGAAGGTGATTGTAAACTTGGTTTTACAATTAGCGCAGAGATGCATCTTGTTTGCTTAAATGGATTATGAGGAAAAGAATTCAGACACTGACCTTTGGGTTTCACTTTTAAAGCGCCTTCGACTTTTGCTTAAAAGAGCTAGGTATACCTTGACACCGCATCTGTTTGACGAGATCTTTGTTAAGTCTTCTTTTTTGTTCAGAATTAGAGAGGGATGAGAAAAAAAAAAAAAAAATAAAGATTAGAATCAGATCAGAATCAGAAAAAAAAAATAAAAAAAAACATTATATATATTTAATAATATTAAAAGAAAAAAAAATAAATGAAAAAAAAAAAAAATTATATTAAAAAAATTGATAAATAAAAAAAATTTAAAAACAAAAATTTAAAAACAAAATGACAAAAAAAATGGAAAAAATGTGTGCGTGTGTTGCGCTACGTATAGTACCTGGGGAGGGGGACTACTCCCCGCTCACCAAGTAGGCGGTGGCTCGATGGAGAGAAAGAAGATTAAAAACGACAAGTGATTTGTAGCGATATGATTAACCTGGTGGTTATGTTTGTATTGATTGAATCAATTCCGTTTATACAATAAAAATTTATTGTGGAGAAAAAAAAACCAGGGCGGCTGCCAGCAACTAACCAGATATTGCAAGAGATTTCGCGATCGTAGTTGTGGGCGTTTTCGATTTCGAATTTTTGCTTTCAGTCGAGACTGTTGTCTTCTCTCGAATTCCTTGGCCATATCAGAATTAGGCCTGTCTAACGATGTATTTACCACCCCGGTATAAACGCATTGTCGTCACAGGCAATTGAAGATGGCTGACTTTTACCAGAATATCGAGTCGGCTTTTCAACTGGCGGTGGTCTGTTCCTCCAGTACCTAACTTCCCTAAAAAGGCGCTTAATAATAAATATCTGATAGCCTGACGGTAAAATGCAAATGAGTGAGTATTATTTGGGGAGGGGGCATAAATACTACTGTACAATGACCTCGGCAATCGATATACAAGTACTTTTTTACTCACGTATGGGCCTACCTAATATACGCAAGCCAAAGGCCATGCAGATACTACTTTACTTGCGGAATCGAGCCCCAAATAACTGAGGGCACAGTGTGATTACGAAAGGCGCGACGGGTTTTCCATTCACAACTTACGCCAGCCATGCGTTATTACACCACAAAAAACGACGTAAGCCTCTTATGTACGCAAATCTACAAATTTGTGCTCCATCTGCTCATCAAGTCAAAACAAGACTACAATATTGCACTATTTGCAGACATGTACCTCTGAACGGGTAAGAAGCAAATGTACCTGAGAATCTCAAGCGGCGACTGCGCCTAACGGCACCCAGCGGTGCCTAGCGGCAAGCGCCTTTTAGAGTGACCCCTCTGGAAACGCTAAGCAGAGATAATTTGAGGAGCAGATAATTTGAAGCTTACAGCAGACAGCCGAACAAAAAGTGTGGGAATTTTGAATTTTGCGCGCCGGGTAGGTGGTTTTTGTGTTCGGACGGGTCGCGACAATCTCCGATCCACTCTTTTTTGACGCGGATGGTCTCATTCGAAAGCCCATCTCTTTTTACGTATATTGTATTAAAATAAAGTGCTTTTTCGCACGCATGCATGAATGAGATGAATTTTAGTGAAAATTATTGCATAAACTTTTGTGTTTGATCGAATTTTGTCAATTATAAAAAGGGGCTTTTCCATGCAAGATATCATGCGTTTGAAGAGAAAAAGGTGCTCTTTTCAATGAGCTGTGCCCGAATCTTTTTGACTGCATATTAGTCGAGCTTTGAGGGTTTTTTCGAAACTCACATTTTCTGGACGCCAAAACTTTTTGAACGGGTTGACCAGGTTCCATGAACGGGTTCTATGGTTGAACGGGTTCCATGAATATTGACCTGGCCGTGAAGTTATTATCGTTTTCGTGATCCCGATGGCATCTACTTTTGAGATATGTGATAATATAGGGGGGTCATTTTTCAAGGTTGGCCGATTTGGAGTCGATTCTTACAGACAAATCCTCTTAATTTTTTAAGTAAGAAAAGTTAAGGTTTCCAAGTCCTAAGCAACTAGGTCGTGGTCCATTTTATGGACCTTTCTTACGGGATAAAAAAACTAGACTATACCTGAAAAAGCGTCCTGACGTCGTTATGGCGAGCTCGAGAGCTCATAGCTCAAAACACGTCCAGTTAAGAGTTAGCTTATTCATGTGTCTCAGTATTGCTGTAATATAGTTTTTGAAAAGCGGAGAGCTTCTGAAAGCAAATGCACCTTCATCAAAAACTAAGAAAGAAAGTTGTGGAGCTGCTATATATCTCTTTCGAAAGTACCGAGTGCCTCAGATTACACCTAACCTCATTAGGTGACCATAAAAAGGTAGCGGTAGACATTAGAGGATGGTGTGTAAACCGTCTCCACATTCTCACATGCTTTCGAACCCCACCTGAGTTTTTGCTTGCTGCTCCACGAATTTTCAGTGCACTTTTTTCCACTATAGTGCATCGAGGAGGGTGGGGCTTCCTATCAGCACAGCCATCCACCCTCTCTGTTTCAAGATGCAACATTGGAGGCACCGTTTCCTGGCGCAGTCTCGCGGCTATGTTCCGTGAGCGGACTTCCCCGTACAATACAAGGATAAAATGTACTTTTCTCTTGAAATAATGCGAACAGTTTGAAAATTTTAACACCATGCCACAAAATATAGATTACGCGACCTTCGATCCCTTAAAAAATTTCGCTTCAAGAGCGAAAAGATTAAGGACTTTTTATTCTGGAGTACAGTAACACTTGCCGATTGTGGCATGCATTTCCATCGCTACAAGTTTAATCGCATCAAAGTCATTATTGTCAAAGTCATCACTTCTTACTTTTCCAGCTGACACCAAACCGCGTTATCATTTATCAGAGATCACGACGACCAAGTACATCGTCTATCCAAACACGGCAGAGCTACGGGGTTTCAAGTATTGTTCCAAAATTACTGATGGCTCAATGATAGCGAGTCTAGCACAAGTTGAAAAGGGTGTTTTGGAATCGTTCAATGTCTGGATGTGGAACTAGATTGCTTTGAAATGCTTGAACGACACCAGTTCGTGCGATTGGTACAATGATCTAAATACACTGGTTAAATACGAATTCAAATTGCAAGATTTCGCGGAAATTCCTTGCCGCCTCTCAATCACCAGGGCCATGAGCATTGATTGGACTATCTGGAAGCGCGGCGTTTCTGAGAAATAATCAAACAGCAAAATTGTGTCGTTGTGACGTTTTGTAAGACGTTTTCAATTGTAATCCGTTCACTTTTTATGGAATTTGGTGAATGTAAGGGCATTGCATCGAAGATCTGAAACTGCTTCATACATAAAAAATAAAAAAATCGAGCGGCTTTCGCACTTTGTGCTGATATCGGATTGAACGGGTTTAAAAAGGACTAACTTTGTCAATTTTCCGGGCCATGCTATGATTCTTTAGTACGCACAAATTGCTGTCCACAGTTACGTGGCTGCTGAGTCTTAAAATATTATATTTTCTTTATATATAACGTTATTCTGACAATGATTCTAGAGTGTGCTTCGTCCTTGCGCTGCATACACACACAGCATTGTGACTACACTTTGTTGTGCACAGTAGGTTAAAGATCATAAAGAGATCAGACTCTAATCGCTGGTGTTCTTATTTAAAAAATTTTGACCCACAACATGCGAAATAATTGTAACCGACAATATATAGGTATTTATGCATCAGAAAATTTCATCGCTCTCAGTTTTTTCCGCACATCAAAAATCGTATGGCCTGTAATTATGCGTTTTTAACACCGTGGTGACAACTAACGCCCAGAACTCAAAGGGTATTTTATGCGCAATTTCCATGCATGTATTTTGCAAATTTAATGACTGATCATGGTTGAGAATATATTTACGCGATATGGTCAGTGTAACCATGACAAACCATGTTTACGCCATGACAACCCATCAAAAACAGCCATTTATCTCATACCTTGCTAAGTTGCTCTAATAATGCTTCCGATTGGTGTCTCGGATACCCCACTTTATGTGACATTGACCTGGTACATCGTTCACTTCCAAAAAAATCTTTACCCCACACAGACTTTTTTGCGCATTTCCAAATCGTAAAACCTGTAATCGTGCATAATGCCGTGTCATGAGGATATTCGATCCATCCACGGCCTTGGGCATGACTACCCTATTTGGTATTCTGACAGCGCCTATCACATCGTTGTCTTAACTCACTACTTTTTCGTGGCTCAATATCTCACAAGGCACTTTTCACCTGATCGTGGCGAGTTGGGCGACCGCCGTTGGGCTGCATGAAAACATGCCTCGAGATTTGCATTATACGACATTCGATCCACTTAATTTCGCTTTGAGAGCAAGAAGATTCAAGACTTTTCTTTTTTGGTGTATCACAACAGCTTTTGTAATCGTAGCTTGTTTTTCTATCACTGCATTGTTTATCATCAAGTACAATTCCGACGAGAAAACTGTGATCGCCAGAGTAAGCATCCCATAGAGAGCAGAGTTTGTTGAGAATAATCAGCTTATCTTTTGATTTTTTAGTTAATTCCAAGCCAATCTTCATTTCCTACGGTCACACTGTGCAATATCAATTCATACAAAAGATCCCTGCTGCCTGTGTTGTTGCCACAGCTAGCTTACTTGGCTAAAACCTACAGCGACGCATCGCAATCTAAAGACAGACCTACCAGCAATTTATCAACATCCAGCCCAGACTCATCGTTAATTAAAAAAAGACGGAAAAGGGGAAATCTACAACTAAGCCAATGTGATTGCCAATTCGGCTCTTCAAGAATTGCTTATTTTCCAATAAATGCATCGCTGGCTAATATTCTTCATATTGATGCACGCATAACTGATTAGCGATGCGCTTTTACATGCTGCGAAAACTCACCGGACGGAACAGACGGCCGCGTTGCTAAACTCGATCCTGGAGCTGACATTATTTTGAGGAAACTCAGCTACTATATGTTCTGGATGGCAATTTATTGCACAGATTCCAGCCTTTGCAAATATCACGATGATGCGACAACTCCGATTGGTGGAACATTCAATTTACCCGAGATCTGTCAGGGCGTATCATGCAAGGTGACTGGAGGGAACGGGAAAAGTGCCGTAATGACAGTGCTTGTAAGAGTATCCCATACGCCAAATGCCAGTGACCACGAATTCGAATTTACGACCAGCTCAGAACACGCTGCGCTTTTCTGCCAAGGTAAACGCGATGGGCTGATTGTACGATTTGCGAGATTATGCTATTAAACATGTTCTAGTGAAATTTTTCACCAAAAGTACAACTGCCAGCAGGAGCAGTTCTTCCACTGGGGCATCCACAACGCCAAGTCATCTACATGTTTTGAATTCGACAGGAGCTAAAAAAGTTCTTCTGTCAGTAACACTAAGCCTGCATCTTCTAGCGGCTCTGCAGTAACCCCATCTGTTCGTGCAGCCTCCACGGTGACAGCGCAGCCAAGTACAATAGCTACAAAGGCATCCTCGTTGTTTTTTCCATCACCATTACTTGGAAAAATTATTTCCTTTTTGGATACAGCTGGTCCTAGGAGGACAGATTACAGTGAAGATACAACCACGACCAGCACCGATTTTCGGGATTCAAATGATGGCGAAAAAAGTTCTGCATCTGGATACAGCAGGTCTGCATCTTCACTAACATATAGCGGCTCTGCAACCTCTCAGGTCAACCGTTTAACCAGCATTTCGTCAGTACATACAAGTACAACAGCTGCGAAAGAATTATTTAAATCAATTATGACTATGACTGTTTCCATGAAATTCAAAGAAACAGCTTTGACCAGCTTCCATCCCCTCAATTCACATATAGCCCCGAAAAGTCCTCCTGCTGATAGTCTCCCAGTTTCTGTAACATACAGCGGCTCCGAAAATACCCAAGCCAGTCGGGCAGCTTCCATGGTTGTAGCACGGCCAAGTACAATAGCTACAAAGGCATCCTCCTCTTTTTCTTCATCATCATTACAAGGAAAGATCAGCTCATTTTCGGGCACAACTAGTCCATTGTGGATAGCTTCCAGTCGCTTTAAAGATACAGGTATGACCATCAGCAATTATTTAAAATCCAAATGAGACGCAAAAAAACCTGTAGCTGGGAGCAAGTGGTCTGCATCAATATATACCGGCACTGAAACCACTTAATTCGACAGTTCAACCCTCACATCATCAGTACAACCGAGTGCAACAGCTGCGAGAGCACCTTCGCAGTCATTATCATTTCACGAAAGAGTTAGTTCCCTTTCGGGCACTACCAGCCCAACATCAGTGCTGCCGAGAACTGTTTTCACGAAATCCAAAGACACATATATGACCGGCACTGATCTTCTGAATTCAAATATCGGCAAAAGAAGTTCTGCAGCTGGAAACAGGTGGTCTGCATCTTCACTAACAAACAGCAACACTGCAACCACCCAAGTCAATGGCTTAAGGCTAAAATCATCAGTACAACCAGGTGAAACAGCTGATAAAGCGTCATCTTTACGTAGAAGAATTGGCTCCCTTTTGGACATTTCCAGCCCAGCATCAATGTTGTCAAGGACTATTTCCACGGAATTTAAAGATGAACCTATGACCAGCCCTCAGCTCTTGAACTCAAATGAAGCACAAAAAGCAGTTGGAAACAGCCGGGCTTGGTATATATCTTTAACTACATACACAGGCGGCGATACTGCAGAGACAGACGAAGTTGTGACAGGCCCATACCAGAAATCATCCGGAATCAGTACCGAATCAGAAAAAACTACAGAAAACATCACATACGCCGCCGCAATGTCTAATAACAGTGAAAATTATGAGTCAACCACAGAATGGCTGAATAAAAGGAGCACAATGCCAGCTGCATGTGTCTTCTCTTCGTCATTATCCACACATAAGTTCGTATTTGACACAGAAAAGCTAACATTTCCGCCATTGGAAACCCAATCCACAGGATCAGGATTCGTGCAGTCGCATATACTAACTATGCCAGTTAGTCACTCAGAACAATCCACCATCACACGATCGCCCGCACAGCAGATTCCAACAGAAACTGATTCAGATGGTGTCTCTACACCCAGTTCGCAAATAACTAGCAGCTCAGTTTCAAGACCAATCACTGCATTGACAACGTCCACCACACTTATCTGGAGTAAGCAAAACCTAAAAGCGCCATCATCAACAACAACAACTGGACCAGCATCAGCATCAAACATCTTAAAAGCTTCCCCTTTCTCCCACGAATCAAAAGATACAAATGTCATGCCAACTATTTCCACCGAGTTTGGACCCGAACAAAACACTCAATCTGTTCCAAAATTCAACGCTTTCACTAGGCCATTGTCCAGCAACAGCAATACGGGAATCCCAAAAGCAGGTGATCAACAGGGCTTCTATCAACCCAGCTCGCAACTGAGCAGCTCAGTTTACCAACCAATCGTCACGTTTCCAATGTCTATCACTCCAGCGGGCTCACACGACGTCCCGTCCACCATTTCAACGTTCGTCGATAAACCATTGACATCTTCACCAACATCAGCCTCCTTTGAGCAGGCGATTTACAAGATTTTGTTTGATCCCAGCGTGAGTAATCACTTCTTCGATGGACGCTACTGTTGTACGTTGTCATCTCGTCAGGCATCCACACGCTCACTCCTCACTATGGGTTTTGGGGGTTTACTAGCCAGCTTAACAACAGCACTGATGAAAAACTCGAGCTGGAAAAGTTCATGAAGTCATCTTTTGTTTTATAGGTTACATCAGATACTCAAGCGTTGTCCACTGTTGCCGAAGAAGCAATGCCATTCATCATTAGTACTTTGGATCCGGATACTTTAGTAAAGGCAGGATACACGAGTGAAGAAACCATAACGGTGTTCCTATAACGGAAACATATGCTCATACAGGTGAGGTATCTTTTTATTCACGGGAAAATCCCACAGCAGACAGTAGGTTTACTAAAGAAGCACTGCAAAATTTTTAAGGGGCTATCCGGCGATTTGAGCGAGCTTTACAATTTTTGCACATGCTCTTCCAAAGTTCAAGTTTTTCATAAATTTATATATTCTGTTGATTTGCGCAGTTATAAAAACAATTTTTTAACTCCAGATATAGCAGCAATCCAGAAGAAAAAGTTTCTTATTGCTGCTGAGAAGGAGAAGCAGTCAAGAGTGGCGGTTAGGAAGGTGTTGCGGAAAGCGTAGACGTTCTTTGTTCTGCGTTTTGTCTAAGAGAGATTGAGCGCAAGATTTATTGTATCTGTCACAAAAGCGCTATTGTCAGATACGCCCCTTCGGAAGGAAACTATACGTCCTCATTCACCGGATGGAGGGTGGGGTGAAAGCGCATGACAAGAAACGTGAAGAAACCATCTTACGCAGGGACTTCACACTGCACCATGACTCGGCGCATGGAAATTGCTACACGTTTAATGAATATGGTGAGCAAGGAATGGCTTCTCAAGCAGGGATGACCAGAGGTATGTACATATGTGTTCAAACTGCTTTTGTATAAGTGGATATTAGAACTCAGCAATCAAGGCATGATGTCTCTTCCTGCAAATGAAATCGCCCTTGCTGCTACTATATGCCCAGACCATCTGCGGGTGATCATATGAATCCAAATCACCTCATGAAACATTGTGACAATCAGACACCGAGAATTTTTTTCAAAAGTGTGTCTCAAAATCCTGTTGGTTCAAAGCCGGACGATAGATCAGGATGCACCTCGTTTCTTGGGTGAAACATTCACAAAAGTGACAGATCAGACTGTTCGAGTATGCTCACTTCACTGTAGTTTGTCGCCTATCGCATCTGTTCATCTTGCCGGCCCATGGGAGCTCTCCTACGTGAAGAAAGAGTAGGATTAGCGGGAATGCGGATAGTCGGGACAGCTGGAATAGTCGGGACAGTTGGGATAGTCGGGACAGTTGGGATAGTCGGGACAGCTTGGATAGTTGGGATAGTTGGGACAGTTGCGATAGTTGCGATAGTTGGGACAGTTGGGACGGTTGGGATAGTCGGGACAGCTTGGATAGTTGGGATGGTTGGTACAGTTGGGACAGTTGGGATAGTCGGGACAGCTTGGATAGTTGGGATAGTTGCGATAGTTGGGACAGTCGGGATAGTTGGGACAGTCGGGGAAGCTGGGATAGTCGGGACAGTCGGGACGGTTGGGATAGACGGCTAGCCATTATTCCTTTACACTGCCTGTTCAACATGAGAAAGCAATATTAAACTAATAAAGGCATCGAAACTGAAAAATGCAGGGCAACTATACACCTCAAAAAGATCCAGTGGCATAAACACACTACAGTACATACATTGGGCCTTACATTATTGAAAAAATATGGCTTTCTTACAATCTGTCCCACAAAAATGAGCTTTGTCATGGCGCGACGACAAAAAAGAAACAGAGTTGATAAATCGATGTACTGTACCCATTAGAAATAAAGTAACTCGAGGCAATAAACAAAGTCAAGCTTAAATGTCTGCCGGCGTCGCGTCCATGAGCTTTTGGTAATAATCGGCCCAGGTCTGGAATCCAGAGCACGGTGGCTCCGTCATATCAGCATTGTATGCTTTGGTGTAATCTACGAGCGAAATATGGAATGCAGCTAACACGGTTTGGTCGCACTTCTCTGGAGAAGCTTTGAAAAATACATGCTTATTTCTCTCAATGATGCGATACTGGCCGATATATCCAACCTCCTCCGGATCTTTGTGCATTTTTCGCATCAATTTGGGTGACTCCATGGAGCAGGAGGGAATCTTGCGGTACTTGCGAACTAGCATCTGGCTGGATATTGCTCTTCTAGGAAAAATTAATATTTTTTTTCGATAGAGGTTTCTTCATTTTGCAATACATGGCGAACCTGGACTGCGTCACGAATAGGAGTTACAATTTCTTCAAATGATTTTACGAACTGTTGCTGATGCGATCTCATTGTAGTGACCAACAAATGGGCGTGTTCAACCATAAGTTTAGGAATCACTGGATTAATGACCACTTGAACAAAATTTTTTTGTATGGCATCAAGAAGAGTGCATTCAAGCACATGCAGGATAGCAGAATATTTCTTAATGTAATCGAAATCTTTTTCCTGAGTGTCATCAGCAGGAATATCGCTGGCCGATGCTGTGCCAGCTAACAGCTTTTCCTCTGCTGCGTGATAGGAAGCTTTTCTCGCATCAGCATGCAGTTTCCGTAATCCGATCAAAAACTCTTTTGCCTCATGGTCGAACTCATAAGTAACCGGCCTGCTCGCTCTATGGTGCGACGAAATGGTCTTGTAATAATCAGAAACCACTTCTGAAAATGGAAACGTATTGCGGACTACATTCGGGTCATCCTCCAGTGGCTGCGTTCCAGCTCGGCCATAGTCGTTTTCCAATGGTTCTTCTAGGAGTGGGGTGGCACACAGAATTAAGAAACGTCAAACAAGACCGTCGTTCATTTCGCACATGTCTTGGTGAAAGTTTGCGTATGGATGCGGCTGTGAGATACCAAATATAGTGAGTGCAACCCACATCCCTTGATGAGGGTTCCTTCTCCGTTCAGTGCAGACCGCCCGGCGACACGTGTGTCTCGTGCACGGAGTGTCCTTCTATAGGCCTCTTTGATGAGAGCAGAGCGAGCCCAGATATAACTGGTTCGATCTGGTTATGTTCCGCGCCCGGATTGGTCCTCTGACAGGCCCGCCTGACTGCTCGTCAGTCATCATCTACTCGTCGATCGGTGCGGTTGGGTCTATTCCCCCAGCTGCCCTTCTCCCGTAAGTGCTCTTCACTTGGTTGGTTGTACCAGCGTAGAGGTGTCCGCCTGTCGGCCTGTCGG